>WUCR03002190.1:8242-22256 GCA_009858155.3 Phymanthus crucifer
CAACTTTACTTGTAACTTCAACTCAACTCGCTAGTGGAAAGCGATCTCAAAGATAACAACGATGAGAAAATTAGGAGAAAGAAGCTCGGTTTTCGTGCACTGACTTTCTCTAGCAGTAAATAACGCTTGTCTTTTGTAAAACAAATAACAACATCTATTTGAAAGTAGCCCGATTCAATTACTCGCTCTGTGACCCCAATAAAAACAATTCCAAGATTTCTTTGTCGCGCAGATTTCATTATTTCTAGATATGGTTTTTTTCTACAGTTTCGAACTCGGTTTTACTGGTTTTGCTCCAAAGAGATAAGCCTAAGTTATTGAAAAATGCCGAAGTCGTGACTGTTACACTCCCCCGCTAACTCGCTTGGGACTCGGCGTTCCCGGGTTATTACGTGTACGTTCTTCGCTTTTCTAGTTGTTTATTGAATCTCGGATACACGTTATATTATCCGAAAAACTCATGCGATAGATAGGAATCGTTTTACAAATTTTTTGTCCCAGGACTCAAACTTTCTTTGTGTGTGGAAAAGCCTCTTGAAAATCGCTATTTGTTCATGTTGGCGTTGAATTTCTCACCGCCATGTTTTGTTTGCATTTTCAGCCATTGTTTGGTGGCCGAGTCGCTCTTTACGGGTTCGTTAAGACGAAACCATAGCAACCGTTATCAGAGCCGCTTTTTGATCGCGGGCTCGTATATATAATCCTGGGGGCGATTTGCGTACGATTATCGCGCGCGACTTGATGTATACGGCAAAATGAGCGCGAAATCGTGTCTTGTGACAGACGTACGCGAACTATAGTTTAGATTCCAACTTACGACAATCGCAGGAAAATGCGCCAAATCGCGTGCCACTAATGCGCCGTATAGGACCTTAGACGTTACACAAATGTGCTCTGTATTGTTGGCGCAGATACCAGAGTATTTTGTGAACCAGACAGGATACATAATCGAGATTTTAATGAGAAATCCACTTGAAATGCGTGCGATAACGGTCCGGTTTTGACATGTTTAGGTTGCCCTCACTATCTACTGGCTTGGCAAGTATGCCAACGATAACCTGGACTTCACTGGGTCATCTCGTCTGAATGAGAATACTTTTCAACATCTCCTTGAGGTAGGACTACTGTTGATTTCTACGTGTGAAAATCTTTGTATCCAACTCCAATTTTGCTATTTATTTGAGTTGCTATCGCAGTGGAGATGTGGGACAGTTTAGGGGACAAAATAGAAAGTATCTTTCAATGTCCCCAGACAGTCCCATAATGCACCGCAATGCTAGTTCTACCAAAAATTTTCCCCTCAAAACTTGGAATAGTTAGTTATCTACTCAACAACCTCGTATAGCCGGTGAATAAACTACACGTTCTAATTGTAATGATGTACATGTTTTAGAACCAGTTTCCAGAGTTACCCGACATAGAAGGCGAGGAATTGTTACAGAGACGAGAAACCGCTGAAGCTGTCGCGCAACAAGCAGAGCACAAACAGTCGATCAAAGACAGGCACGAGATCGACACCGAGGCTGTTGACTACGGGACTAAAATACGAACCTTCAAACAGCTAGAAGACGAATCGAAAAGGGTAGGTCACTGGCGGGAAACAGGATTGGAATTGTCAATTTACTTCCGGGTACTGATGATTCACTCTTCTTGCTTTGACTGTCATTTTTAGGTTCAAGAAGAAACCGACAGGCAGCGTCGTAGATCTTTCTCGTCGTCTGACAAAGAAAATCGATATATCGAAGAAGAAAAAGAAAAAAGACGAAAAAGTATTGGGAGTAAACCGGTGTGGAAGGAAGGCGATAGTAGATACAAGCACAAGAAAGAGATTCTTGGTGGTTGGAAGGTACTTGCACAAAGTTACTTACCCAGCCAACGACCGGACAGACAGACTGACCGACCCCCTCCCCTCCCCTCCTCTCCTCTCCCCTCTCCCCTCTCCTCCCCTCCTCTCCCCTCCCCAATCCCCCAGAGCCGTCACGCAGGCTAACGACCAAACAACTGACTGACACGTATACATACCCATGAGTGCTGATATATAACTGATCTATCATTAACCCTAGGACCCAATCAAGAGCAGGCGTGACCGCATCATTCAAGGTACAGGAGAAAGTCCCCCTAAAGAATCTAGACCTGTGGGACTAAATATGAGATCACCAGGTGACATGCGTGACAAATTGTCACGCTACGAGCAAATGAATCGCCAAGCATCTGAGGTATGTCCACTGTTTGAATAAATGGTTATCAGGAAACTGATAGAAGACGGGAATAATTGTTACGGGTATTTTTGTTTCAGGAATCCGAAGTCATTCAAGGCAAACGCTCTCGACCAAAATCCTGGGGTGGTGGGGATTTGCTGTCCCGTGGAGGGGCACTATCCGATAAGACTAATAAATTTGAAAGCCTTCAGAGACAGGCTGACAAGGTATGGAGCATGCTAGTCCTGGTTCACGTCATTGCTATTTTACTGTTATTCTTTCTCCGTGTGTTATGTTAACGCATGCATTCACGGTTCTCTTGGCTACGTACCCTCATTCATTCATAGGAAAGTGCCGTACTACACGGTGAACTGCGCATGCCTGCAGTAGATAATGATGTTAAACGACAGAACAGAACACCTGTGCTTAGTGCTGGTGCAGTTAATTTAAAGGATAAACACAGTAAATACGAGAAGCTAGACAAGGCAGCTCACCAGGTACTGCATAACACTGAACCCTCATGTTACGACCTAACGACTGACTGGCTGACTGACTGACTTCCGGTCTGACGGATTAGACCGACCGGCTGACTGAACTGACGGACGGATTGACCGTCCCAAAACCGACCAACCCGACAAAAAGACCGACCGACCGACTGGTTTAACCTGTGTCAGTTCGCTTTAATGCACCTATCAATGTCTTGCCCCAACGGGGAGAGTGCGGGCAATGTCGGGCTATTGAACATAAGACTTTGCCCGTACCTGGGGCCACTCGACGTTTTTTGACACAAAGTCCTGCAACCACAACAGTAAATATATGACTAAGTATATAAATATGACGTCCCCAGGATACGGGCTATTGACAAAAAGATATGAAAAATGTCAATAGTCCCTGGGTATGCCGGAACTCCCCCCCTCCGTTGGTGGAGACATTGATAGGTGCACTATTCAGTTGTGTGTGACGTTGACCTACGTGCCCTTTCGCGTTTTTAAGGTTTAACCAACCTAAAATATTGAATTTCTTCCAAAGCAAACAATGGTGTTAGAAGGAAAACACCGTGATATGGAAAATGATTTCGAGTATGACATTGGGGACAAAGTCAGTGGACCAATCTCTTTGCCTGGAACAACTGATGTCAAACTACGAGAAAAGCAAAGACAGTTTGAAAGTCTGGACTACAAGGCACAGAGGGTAAGGGGTTTTGTAAAACAGCTTCTGGTTTATAGTTAACCTTCATTAAAAAACCCTTGCATCATGCTGTATCATCATCATTATCATCATCATCACTATCACTATCATCATCATCATCGTCATTATCATCGTCATCATCGTCGTCATCATCATCATCACCATGATCCCAAGTTGCCTCAAACCCTGATATCTTTATTCTCTAACACCTAGGAAAGCTCTATTCTAAAGCTGCACAGCGGCAAGTCATTCGATGACTCCACACAGCGACCCAAACCAACTCAGCCCAGGCCCAAGTCCAACGTGTTCGATTATCAGCGCTTCCCTCCCCAAGAACTAGAGCGAAGCGGCGGAGACAATATTCAGGTTCGTGAGATGAACTTCATGGAAAGTTCACCCTACGAGCAGAATGACGTCCCTATGCAGAACGAGCACCCTCCAGCTCCCCCCAGAGGAGATTCTCTACGGTATAGTTCCTTGACAAAAAGACCCGAGGAGTCAATCAGAAAGGAGGTAAAAGGCAAGACAACACCATATTCTTCATTCGCCCAACCGGAAGAACCCAAAGAAGGAGCCGCCAAGCGTCCCGCTATGAAATACAAGGAGTTCGTCTCCTATCCCGTTACCAAGCAGCGAGACCGCGTGGAGCGATATAATGCTGCTCTTCAACAGCTTTCCAAGGAACCGGAAAGAAAACCCATGGAGCAGTCATCTGGAAGACCAAGGAAAAAATCTATCGGTAATGATGAGTGGATTAAAGTTAAACCTGTCGAAGAGCCCGTAGACGATATTCCAAAGAAGCCGATCCAAAAGCTTTGGGACCGAGAGCCAGAAGATGAAGAAGGCGACCAACCGTACAAGAAGCGAACCCAACCAGTTGATACGTCGTTTGACGCTGTCGAGAAGTCCACTTATGTCCCTGACGTGAAAAACATGAGGTACAAAGACTTTGCTGCGCCGCCTCCAAAGAATGTCGTCAAGGACCATGTCGTGACGTCTAGTACGTCTGTCACGGTCGAATCTTCTGGACCAAGGAAAATCAGTGGTACCGCAACCGGCCCGTATAGTAACTTCGCACAGCAAGCCAACCAAGATCCAAAGAAACCTGCTCAGAAGGCCTCCATGTCTTACCGCGACTTTGTCGTCCCTCCCCCCAAGGGAGATGCTCCTAGCGAATCAGAGAAGGTCAAAGCCAAGAAAGTCAAAGATCTGACCAAGAGGTTTATGGAGTTGGAGGCCGAACAATTCAAGCCCAAAGAAAGTGGTCCACCACAGCCCAAGTCACTAGTGGACAGAGAAGAACTTGTGCGCTATGAGAGGGAGTCCAGAGCTCGTAGCTGGTACGGAGGGCCTCTGGGTCTTGATGATGAGGAAATTGAAGGCGCTTTTAGACGGAGAGTACGAAGATGGTCCGACTACGAGTACGAAGAAGAGGACAGGACAAAGAGTTCACCCTGGGAACAAAAAGATTCCGAGCAATGTAAGTCAGTTATGTACGTATAGATATGGTAGTACTCTCCTTGGGATTATCGCATGGAGAGAGCAGTGACAGTAAAGGAGCGTGGTGAGGAGGAAACGAACCATTTCCCGCCTTTTCCACAGGAATCCCGGAATCAGGAATTAACAACATTTTGATGCCAAGATGCATCACCCTACCCCACTTCCGGGCCCCTCTGGCCACTCCCTATGCTAGTTTCCTAGTATGTTTGTGGGACGTAGAACTAATAATCTATTAAGTGTTATTGAGATTTATTAATTTTATCCTTACAGATGACGCGATTCAAAGCCAGAAGCAACCGGACGCGATTCCTGCTTCTGCTAATCAATATCAGTCCTATAACGGGTCAATCGAACCAGAAATTGAAGTCAGGAAAAAGCCACAGGTGAAAAGCAGTAGAGAGTGGCACCAGCCACAACCGCCAGCTGATTATCCTCCACGACCAGTAGAACCTCCCAAGGAACCCGAACCTGTACCGTATGGTCAGACGTATGAACAAGACGTGAAGCCCGCGACATCTACTCTTCAGCACTCTGAGCCTGAAGCACGAAGACTCGAAGATCAGCCCCCCTCCAGGGACGAGTATGAATACAAACCCCCCACCTCTACTCATATCCGTAATATTGGTACTCGCAGCTGGAATGAGTTCGAAAGCTCGCGACGCAAGAAATCACTGGAGCTCTTGGACAGTCGTCCAACCGTCAGACCGTACGAGTCGAAAGAAGAGGAAAAAGGCAAAGGAGAAACTGATCTCTACAAACTGAAGAGACCAGCTGAGTACTTACCGAAATATAAAGCAGAACATGGTGAGTATTCTCCACCAGTAACAAGAGTAATATATTGAATAGTTGTACTTGAGAAAAGGAGTTACTGGGATTCACCGGAGGCGTCGGCTGCCTCACCAAGGTGACCCGGGTTTAAGTCCAGCGGGGATCGTTGTGGTGTTGTAATCAGAGTCTTCTGTTGGTCCTCTCTCTTGTTCAGCTTTTCGCCCCGGGTTCTCCACCTTCTCCTTCAATCCCTCCACAAAAAGCAGCTTTTGAATTCGATCTAATTTATCACTAAGTTCCCTTTAAATTCAGTCCAACGTCAGTGGTATTTCTGTGAATAAAACATTCCATTTTATTCTATCATCAGCTCATGCTAAACCTCCAAGTCAACCCGCCTACCAAGAACCACCTAAACCTGCAGTGGAAACCTACCACCATTACTTCCAGTCCAACACACGAGACGATTTTGCGCCACCAGAAAAGTATCCTCAGTCTCAACCTGAAAGATACGATGAAGAACCAATGCCAACTTCCTACCCCACGTACTACCAACCTCACGTAGAGGAGATGTACCCTACGAATGTTGCCCGCACGGAGGTGGTCCAATCAGGAAAGCCTTTGATTGTCAGTGCAAAACTTCACGATGAAACCCAAGACCAAAGACCCGTCCACAGACCACTACCAGGAGATCAAGCGTATGAATTTGTAGCCACTGCAGAAACGCCTAACGTTGTAGAAAGTACACCACCGAATCTTGAGGCAGCTCCTAAAACAGACTTTAAGGCTCAGCAGAAATTGTGGGAAAATCTGAGTAGCCACAAACATGTACACCCGGGTGAGGAGCCGGAAGAAACGTTTCCTGTCAAGGAACCACAGGTAGAAAAATACGTTTCCGTGCAACCTGAAGTGCCAAAGCCACAGAAAGTGGAAACGCGAGAAGACGTGGTAGCTGCAAACACGAAATCAAAACGACCTCAGGTCTTTGCCATTGTTGGGCGCCAAGGGAGCCAGGTTCGACCTGTAGTAGCCGAGATGCCTGAAGAAGCTGCAGTTTCACCGAAGCTTTTAAAAGAAGACCTTCCTCCACTTGTGACAAAAGAAGAACCTAGAGCCGTGCAAGACCAGACGAGGCAACAACACCTGGGTAAGGTAATGATCTCACCATCATTATCAGGGGCGAAAGTGTTTAACTTCGAAAATGAAAACAAGAGGAATGCACTGCAATCTCATCCGCATACTGAGAAAGAAACCATCCCAACCAAGAATGAAACAGTTGTCGTGGAAACCGTGTCAGTTGTAGAACAAAGCAGAGGTGCCGAGGAAGATATCTTCAAGCCTTTACAGGATTACGAGGACGAGAAGTTCAAGAGGAACATGCAAAACCCAGAATACCGCGAAAAGCTTCGAAAGGAAGTGGAAGAGAAGAATCGTAAACAGCGAGAGGAAGCAAGATACTTAACAAACCTTCAGATGCGTCAGTCATTAGGAACTAAAGATATGGTGAATGATGAGGAAGGAAGAGTAAGACAAGAACACTTTGAAGGTGTACAAAATGCGGGGGGAAATCTGGAGGACATGTTTGATTATAATGCCAACCGAACAGGAGACTACTACGAGAAAAGGGGTGACCGGTATTATGGAGACCCGAGGAACAGACCTGAACAGAGGCAGTATGAGTTTGATAGAAGAGACCAAGATCGTAGAGAGTACGAAGAAAAGGAACGAAGAAGACAAGAGCAAGAGAGACGGGAATGGGAACGTAAAGAGCAAGAAAGGCTGGAGAATGAGCGACGCCAAGAACAAGAACGAAGGGAACGCGAACAGAGGGAGGGCGAAAGACAAGAGCAGGAGAGACGGGAATGGGAACGTAAAGAGCAAGAAAGGCTGGAGAAGGAGCGACGCCAAGAACAAGAACGAAGGGAACGCGAACAAAGGGAGCGCGAAAGACAAGAGCAGGAGAGACGGGAATGGGAACGTAAAGAGCAAGAAAGGCTTGAACATCAACGCCGAGAACAAGAACGACAAGAGCGCGAACAGAAAGAGCGCAAAAGGCAGGAGCAAGAAAGACGGGAATGGGAACGTAGAGAACAAGAAAGACTCGAATATGAACGCCGCCAAGAGCAAGAACGCATCGAGCGCGAAAGGCAGGAACAACAAAGACGTGAGTGGGAGCGCAAGGAGCAAGAAAGAATCGAACATAAACGTCGTGAGCAAGAAAGGCAGGAGCAAGAGAGGCGTGAATGGGAACGTAGAGAACAAGAAAGACTAGAATATGAACGCCGCCAAGAAAAAGAAAGAATAGAACGCGAACGCCGAGAACAAGAACGACGAGAGCGCGAACAGAGGGAGCGCGAAAGACAAGAGCAAGAGAGGCGGGAATGGGAGCGTAAAGAGCAAGAAAGGCTGGAACAAGAACGCCGAGAACAAGAACGACGAGAGCGCGAACAGAAAGAACGCGAAAGGCAGGAGCAAGAAAGACGGGAGTGGGAACGTAGAGAGCAAGAAAGACTAGAATATGAACGCAGAGAAAAAGAAAGAATAGAACACGAACGCCGAGAACAAGAAAGACTAGAATATGAACGCCGCCAAGAGCAAGAGCGCATCGAGCGCGAAAGACAGGAACAAGAAAGGCTTGAGTGGGAGCGCAAGGAACAAGAAAGAATCGAGCGCGAAAGACAGGAACAAGAAAGGCTTGAATGGGAGCGCAAGGAGCAAGAAAGACTGGAACATGAACGCCGAGAACAAGAAAGAATAGAACGTGAACGACGAGAACAAGAAAAACTAGAGCACGAACGGGTGGAACAACAGCTCCTGGAGCAAGAGCGCTTGGAAGAAGAGCGTAGAAGACAAGAACAGCTAGAACGTGAGAGATACGAACAAGATCGCAGACGACAAGAGGAACAAAGGCAACGAGGACGTTATGGACCTCGTGAACATGAAAGACGGCATGACCCGCGGGACACACACAGGCGGCACGAATATCGTGATGAGGAGCGTCACGACCCGCGTGACACACAGAGACGTCATGAATACCGTGATGAGGAGCGTCACGACCCGCGTGACACACAGAGACGTCACGAATACCGCGATGAGGAGCGTTACAGCCCGCGGGACACACAAAGGCGTCACGAATATCGTGATCATGACCCTCGAGAGTCGCACAATTATCGTGACCGAGAACGTTACGAGAGAGAGCGAATTCAGAGGGATCGTAGAGAACAGGAACGTCTTGACCAAGAACGCAGAGAACGTGAACGTCGCGAGCGACATCGCAGAGAACAAGAAAATCTTGCGCCAGAAGAAAGAGAACGGCATCGTCTCGAGCAACAACGACGCGTCCATGAGATGGTGGAACAACAGCAACGAGAAGAGTACAGAAAGAGCCTTTCGAGAGAGGACCATCATATCCACTCTGCAGGTTACCAGGGACACCAAAGTGCCAGTAACTGGACAAAAAATGATGATGGGTCGCGGTATTCTATCTACATCACAAATGAAGGTAAACTATGCATCCGAACGTTTTAGTCTTGGCTATTAACATAGGCCAAAAAATACATGCTTGACAATTGCTGATCATTTGTCTCGATCTTGGTTTTTAGGGGATAAGCTAACTGAAGTTTAAAGAAGAAGACTCCAAATAAATTCATGGTCCCTCCTGCTTGCTGCTTTCGATACATGAATCCATATTGTCATAGCGCATTTTATAGCCCTTTCTCTCTTTCAATATATGTTTTTTATTGCACCATATTGTGAGCAAAGTACCATCTAGAGGCTTATTTGCACGCGCGACTTGTCAGAGCGGCAATAGATCATAGCGGGCGCGCAATTCGCTGCGATTTGACTCGCGATAAATTACCCGTTGAAATTCCCGCTCAAGTCGCGCCAAAGTTGTTAGTGCAAACAGGCCTTCAAGTGACTTTTATTGACCTATCATGAGTGTACAGTGAATACAAAACCCGCGAAAAAATCTGTTTTAAAAAACTCGGAAAGAATAGACTGATAACGCTGACTACACCAGCTATTGGTGTGAACGATGGAGTAAAACAACGAAAAAAGTAAAAACTCATTGTTAAGTTTGTAGAACAGGAAAGTATGTAATTGAACTTGTAACAATCCATTTTATAATCGTAAAGATCTTGATATCAAGTATCCAGCTCATCGTGTATACAGTTTGTACTTTATAGGGATATAGATTTCTCTGCCCAACCAATAATGAATGATGATGCATCGCCGGGCAAACAGAGTGTGTCGTACAATAAATCCATTTTAAAGTATTCCCTTGTTTATAGTTTTGATTGTCGTTGCTTTAGATGTTTTGCTCTTTTCTGTTATGTCCTGTTTTTGGTTGTTTGCCATTGGGGACCAGACCACCAGCCTGCTGATAACGATAAGTATGCTATCATATCAGGCGGGTCTCCTGGGGAATTTACAGTACAGGATGGTCAAAGCATGTATGGAGTGATATGCGAGAGTCCACCAGGTAAATGACCTTGATTCCTGTGCTGCATTCTTATGCACCTGAAACAAATGTTTTAATAACGTTTCTAGCTAAACCTGATAACCTGATAACCTATTTCCAAAAGCTGCTCTACGTGCTTCCATCGCTAAACCTCCAGGAAGCTCGCTGAACATCTATGAAGCGTTGCAACATGAAACTTTTCAGAGGCGAAATTGGTCGTTGTTTCGCCTGTGGCGTAGCTGGGAAACATGAATATGGGCCTCTGGGAACATCTAATGTGCCTTTGGTTATCCAGGGCGCTAAAATGAACATATTTTGTTTATTCTAGATTCAGATTGTAGCCGTCCACACTTGCAAATACTCGCGCAATCTTTTCTTGTGGTGTATGTGTCTCTAAAAATAACGATCACCTTCATTTCCCACAAGAGCGATTAGTGACATTTCCTAGTCATCACGTTAAGTTAGCGTGTTTTCTTCGAATAAACCAAGATTTCTTCAGCATGTCGGTTGTGATTCTTTGCTTGTCCCATCATTCTTTGCGCACACACTATTCAATCATCTGATTCTAAATTTAGAAGTATTATTTTGTGCTTCCATGGTGATATATCATCGCGGCAGCTACATGTATTACCAAAAAGAACAACATCCTGTTATGTAAAGAGAAAGGTAAGCTTAGTGTTTTACTTTCCACAATGGCTATAACCATGCATGTGGTAATGAATATCGAACCGTATTTTTTCCTGTTTTTTCGAATTCATATATAGTTTAATTTGTGTAAACTCTTGCGGCCCGGCGAATTCTAATTAAATCACCAGCTGCTTGTGTGAATAAGCTTAATCACAGGATATAAAAGTTTCTTTCGTTCTATTTTCTGTGGGTTTTTTCCAGCTTTTGTTGCCAGGAAATAAAAGAAAGAACATCAGAAGGGAAGAAGGGATCGACACATATAGTTTATGTAATAGATGGATAATTAATATGCGTTTGAGGAAATTGAATATGCACATCGCTGAGACTAAACAACCAGAATAGTGACAGGTGCATTTTGAGAATCCGGAGAATAACAATTTCGAACGCAGTTGTGTAGCATCCTATCGATGAAGCAGATTCTTCCTTGATTGGTTTGTTGGAAGTCAAAATACTATAAGAATGGTTTAAAATTATTTCATATATTATGTCGTGACGTATATTCAATGCCTGTTATAATGAATGATACTGATGTTTTTCAGGGTTCTTTTTGTTTGCTATTCTAACCTCGTTCGTTTAACGGTTCAACTAGTGGCTTGTAGCTACTAGCCATCGATCCAAAGATGCCTCTCAATAACAGTTTATTGGTGTTAGTATTAAACGGAACGAACAGCAGCGTACCGGTCATACCAGGAACGGATGCAGACGACGAAGAGATCCATCCAGATGATGCGACATGGATCTTGACCAGTGCTTTCATCATCTTCACCATGCAATCTGGATTCGGACTGTTGGAGGCTGGAATGGTGTCCAAAAAGAATGAAACCAATGTAATGGCCAAGAACGTCATCGATGTTGTTTACGGTGGACTGTCATATTGGTTGTTTGGATTCGCGTTCAGTTTCGGACAAAATAATAGCAATCCTTTCTGTGGTCTCAGTCATTTTATGATGGACACTGACGACGAAATGAGCTTGTTCGCTAAGTACTTCTTCCAGCTATCTTTTGCAACTACAGCCACTACTATAGTCTCAGGTGCAATGGCTGAGCGGGTTTCTTTGAAGGCCTACATGGCGTACTCTTTTGTCAACACCATATCTTACTGTTTCCCTGCTCACTGGATGTGGGCAAGCGATGGCTGGCTGGGCAAGATGGGCGCCATTGATATTGCTGGTTGTGGTCCTGTACATTTGGTGGGGGCTGTAAGTGGTCTGGTAGCCACAATGATGTTGAAACCTCGAATCGGTCGCTTCAACTCGAAGAAAGAGGCAGCGGGGCATATGCCTATGGCTTCACCTTCTAACGTGTTGTTGGGTACCTTCATGCTGTGGTGGGGCTGGCTTGGGTTTAACTGTGGAAGCACGTTCGGTATCACTGGAAGCAAATGGAAGCTTGCTTCAAGGTCAGGTGTCATTCAAAAGTGCATGTTTATTAGATACCATAGTATGCTCAAAGGCAAGGTTAGTGGGGACACGGTACTCAACGGTAAGGTACCTTGCTCCTACATGATGAACGTCGATTGCTAGGATTATTACTGCTTATGGTTTTTGTTTCACTGCATAACTGATCTTTTTAACTTAACCGACATATAGGGCTGCTGTAGTCACCATAAACGGCTCGATTGGAGGCGGGATCTTTTCAACAATCTACAGGTAAACTATTATGAGACAAGTTTCTATGCTCTGTTTGTATACCAGTTGATGTTCGTGTGGTTTGTCCACAGGAGGCCCCTGAAGTGGTTTCTCTATCTCCCAATTGTCACAGGAAAAATATTGAAAAACCGTTTATGTTTTTTTAATGGCAATATTGCCATTAACCATTGAAAAAACCGAACACTAACCATTAATGTTTATGTTTATTAAGGGCTTTTTTTACAGAAAACCATCATGGTTTTTAATGAAAAACATTCATGGTTTTTAACTTTTTTTCCTGTGTGTGTCCGCTCCCGTAGTTCAACCGTATGATCCAACCCTAATCCCAGTTCAGGGGCGGATCCAGGGGAGGGGTGCAGGGGGTGCGCATCCCCCCCTGAGATGAGCGATTAACAATAAATTATGCCTTCATTGTTAACCATTTTTAATGCTCGAGTCCCGAACATAAATGGTGCACCCCTCCCTCAAAGAATCCCTGGATCCGCCGCTGCAGTTCCCATTTAACCCATTCGAGACTCTCTTTCAGCTATGTGATGTATAACAACAAGCTTATGGTTGATGTGTTCGTGACTGGCATCCTGGGTGGTCTGGTGGGAATCACGGGTAAGACAGACAGACAGACAATCCATTCACTGGCTCGTTAACTGCTTTGGCCGTGTTCACTAACAAGTTTCTTGTTTGACAGCAATTTGTGCCATCGCGCGGCCCGGAGAGAGCCTTCTGATTGGTTTCATAGGTGGTGCCGTGGCGTGCCTCGGGCTGCCCCTAATGAACAGGCTCAGAATTGATGACCCTGTCGGATGTATTCCCACTCATGGGTTGGCAGCAATCTGGGGACTGTTGGCCGTGGCATTGTTTTCAGAGGTCGACAACCTTGAGAAATTGTCCACTGAGTTTGGCGTATTGAAAGGAGGACGGTGGAGGTTAGTGGGCGTGCAGCTTTTGTCATCAGCGGTCATTCTCGTTTGGACAGGCGTAACGAGTTTCGTCTTGCTGTTTGTGATTGACAAGATAATTGGTCTAAGGATGCCGCTGTGCAAGGAACTCGAAGGCGCTGATAAATGGGAACATGGAATCATGCGCCAGAATAAGTCGAGTGCTGATGACGTGAGAGCTCCAGAGGACAGCGACATTGACGTCATCAACTTAGAATGACTCCGAAAACAAAAGCAAATATGGCATGGAGCCATAGAGAGTTCAGAACTTTGTTAAGAGAGAAAGGACATTATAAATGCTGATAATGGTCGTAATGTAAAAATTCGACATCTAAATATTAAGAAGAAATGCATTGTCAACGACTGTAAGATAAGCGCACATTAAACATTATATATCTGTGTACTTGTAGCCTGAACTCACCTGAGAAGAGAGATATAGTTTCAGCCACTCCCCTCCACCTCTCATCCCAAAAAAGGGAACATTTGAGCAATGAGAGTTGTTATGTACATTGTTCACAATAGGGGATCATGGGTTTCCTATTGCTTATGGACCGCGGGAGCATGGTGACTTTTGGGCCTGATGCATTATGGGAAACAAAATGGCGCGAAAGTCAAAACATGGCGGATGTT
>WUCR03002191.1:0-11775 GCA_009858155.3 Phymanthus crucifer
AGATAAAACAAGATTTAAATTAGGTGTGCATATGTTTGATTGAGTGCGATCAAAAGGCTCCTTTTCCAAGTAATTTCCAATAACTACCAACCTCTTCTCTGGCTTGCACTATACCGAGATACAAAGATACAGAGATACAAGCACAGGGCTTCAAGCAGTGTGCGGCCAAAATATAGGGCTAAAAATAGGGCATTTTTCAAAGAAATATAGGGCTAAAATAGGAATTTAGAAAAAAATATAGGGCACTTTAAAGGCTTTTTAAAGAGATCTTTACTATTACCTCCAGCAATTTTCATTACATTGTACAACATAACAATATTAAATTGACAGAATTGTTTGGAATGGTCTGCATCATTCTCTTCTTGTTTATTCTTTTCTCTCAAACACCGCTAGCTGCATGTCAAATCTATATCATGTACAACTCAACAATGGGCCCTTAAAGGGGGTACTTTCTTCTTAGCTAGACAAACGACCATAAAGTCCTCAGTCTTGTCATTTAAGTCATCATTGGGACACAAAATCTTAAAACTTGGAATAATGTGCCACATATATAATCATTAGATATCAATAATGTTAATGAAAAAAAGCATTGATACTTACTGGTTCAGCCTTTGAATGATCCTTAAGTTGGCTTGGCTTAATTTGTTACAACCACCAAAATTTACGTTTATAAGTGTAAGTTTTAAAAACAGTTGTTTATTTTCCTCTTTCAAATAAAATTATAGTGAATTATAGGGCATTTAAGAACTAAATAGGGAAATATAGGAGAACCTGAAAAATATAGGAAATATAGGAAATATAGGGACACTTGAAGCCCTGCAAGCATATCCGATTTCAAATTCCCATGCCCATTAAGTTTTATTACGAGGTGATTACAGATTACTTACAGCTTTATTGAGCCAGATCTTGGTCTTTCCAAATCGCACGCCGAACCAAACTTTCTCTGTAAAATTGGACTTAACTTCGCAACCAAGTCAGGCGAAGGCGACCAAGACTGCCGCCTGGAGGACGAGGGAGAGTCTGGAGGGTGCGGAATATAGACCCCTGAAAGGGCCGAAGCGCGCGTTGGTGAATGCAAAGAACACCAGTCTTTCTCCATAGTGGAAGACCTGGGCCGTCCATCAATCAATCTTCTCGACGCTGTTGGTGAGCCTGTAATATGACTATGCGCTGAGAAGGGTCTTTGTGTTGTCATAAAGTTTTCAGTCGTAGGGCTCAACCGTTCAGAAGTATGGGCGTGGGTGTTCACGTGCTCAACACGTGTTGACTCCATGTTCTTTATGATCTTGATTTCTGGTACTGTTCCACTGGATGGTGAGGCACTCTTTGGAGTAGGCCTGTCGACGCTATTCTCTCGCGTTTTTCCAGCACTTGCCGTCTCATTTCCTGTGGATTGCTGCTTCTCTTTAACGCTTTTATTCTTGTATCTCGATGGAATGCGCAATTTCAGAGGCGACTTGCCTAATCGTGTCTTCGCCTTTTGCTGTGAAGTCTTTCTCTTTTCCTTTTGTGTTTTTTGAGTACAACTACTTTGCTTGGTTTCACTTAATTCTCCAACATCGTGCGACAAGAAAGTGCTACTCTCCATCACGGTTCTTTTGTGAAAAGTTTCATCGTGTTCATCACTGTTAGACCCTAGATCTTCCTTTTCCATCTCCGTAAAGTCTGGATCCTGCTTCGCTAAGTCTTGTGAAGAAGTTGGAGCTGGTTTTCCTCGCATTTCCAATTGACTAACTTTAGTTATCCAACCGGAAACGTGATCTTTTTGTGTAGCATTTTCAGTCTCTAAGGTCAAGTCGAACTCATCCAGAGAAGTACTTTCTAGACTAATGGCTTTCGAATTTGTTTTCTCTCGTGCAAACATTTCAGCACTCCCAGCTTTCTCTTCACTTGGAATCGTTCCGTACTTTTCCAGTAATTCTACAAGTGCATGTTTCTTGAGCCTTCGTGCTAAATCAAGCGGAGTTTCGTGTTCTGTATCTTCAAAATGCAATAAATTCGAACTACCATGGGTCATGGTCATGATATTCGTTACACAATTCAAATTGCCACCGGCGACTGCAGCATGAAGTAAGCTTCGTTGACTTAGCTTTGTTCTCCTGCTGACAATGTCAACAAAACACTCCTTATCTTCAAGAAGAGAGTCGAACAGCTCGTGTTTTCCCCTACCAGCTGCAATAATTGCGGCTACAAATGCCCTTTCTTTATTTGATAACTGATGAGTATTATCTTGGATTCCTTTGGCTGCACTTTTGGTATCACCTTTCATACACGAAGACACGAAGCTTTTTAACCCAGACATTGGATGTAGTCTCAAAGTTATTGTATTGTCATTGTCTGTTGAAGGCAGTGATGAGATGGTGATGGTGTCGTCTAAGTCTTTCTTTTCATGTACCAGTACTTGTAGTTCAGCTGGGATAGCAAACTCTACCTCACACTGTAGCTTCATGTCTCTAATATTTGTTGTACTGGTGACGCTGAATCTTGTCTTCTGCTCGAAACAAGTCTTGACCACAACGCCCCATTTATAACACTCCTTTTTCTCATCCATCTTGTGAGTTTTCGGTCAGTGTTTTTGTTGACCAAATAATTTGATTTGCCTTGGCTTGTAATTGATAAAAGCTGTCTTCTGATTGACATACTATGTATACACGCTTCTTTTACTATATATAGCTCTTATTAACCGAGTGCGAGGTCCGTACCGTAAGTTATGGACCGAGTTTTTTTCCACTGCTTTATGACACGAGCTACGTAGCGCGAGGGCCATAATAAGTGGAAAAAACAAGAATTCATAACTTACGGTACGGATCGAGCAAACAATGTTAATAAGATATTTATTATATGGCAAGGCACGGCAAGGCCAATTAAATAATTTTTGGTCACCCTGCGGTATTTAGTTTCAAACATGCGCAATGAAACGGCGTCCTTTATACTTTCACTTTCGAATAACGATTTGTGCTGGCTCAAAGTGTGAATAAAAGTCGCAGTGCAAGTATTTTTAAAATCTATCAACTATGAAATGATAATTTTTATACCGTAAACATGCCATAAGGATCTATTTTATCTCATCAATATGGATTGAATGTGGAATTGAACTACAAAGGAAAGTGCATGCGAAAGAAAACGCAAGCATCTGGTTGTGGTTCAAGAAGGCGGAAGCGATGGCGGATCGAGCGACAAAACTGGATAACTGGATGTTATCTCGCCTGAATCCAAGGGAAAAGCATATTTTTTGCAAAAGGTAAACTCTGTTACAACATTAAAGGGTCATCGCATACTTAGGCAATGGTAGTTTCGATGGTTTTGGTTCTGTTTACATTAGAGTTTGATTATACGGATTTATATGGCTGAAAAGCGAAGGTTCGAAGAAGACAGTGATGATGATAGCTCCACTCCGATTTCAAATAGCGATTTTATTGAAGAATCAGATATCGAGTCAGATGCTTATATCAGTTCAGATAGAGATAGTGAGCTCCTTTTCACTGACAGCGATGCAAGTCCAGATTCAGACAGCGAGTCGGTTGATAGCTGGGCTTCATCTGTCGCGGATTCAAATCCAAACCGACTAGAGTACACTTTAATCCGGGCTGTGATTAATAACAATAAACATGAAGTACGTATGTGCCTCAGAAATGGTGCTGATGTTAATTTCATCGATGAAACTGGAAAAACTGCATTTCTTTATGCTGTTATGCTTAATAATGAAGATTTGGTTCGTAGACTTGTCGCGGCTGGTGCTGATGTAGACGCAACTAGTTATGGGGGTCAAACTGCTTTGATGCATTTAGCGAAATATGGCAACAGCTGTAAAAGCATTTTTGTTTCTATAGGGCATCGTCGCACCGAAAGCAAATTTATTGATTATCATGGCAGTGAAACAATAGTTCGCATACTTTTAAACGCTAACGCTGATGTCGATGAAACTGATAATGACGGGAAAACGGCTCTATTTTACTCCCTTCAAAATTACAATGTGATAGTTGCTAAAGCATTGATTAGCGCTGGCGCCGATGTCAATAAAACCTATAGTAAGGGTAAAACTGTTCTAATAACAGCTGTTGAAAATGACAATGAAAGACTGGCTTTTCTCCTTATCAAGGCAAAAGCTGATGTAAATATTAAAGATATGTTTGGCAGATCTGCACTGATTTACTCTGTGCTACATGGCAATAGAACTTTGGCTACGAAATTGATTAATGCAGGCGCTAATATCAATACAGCTGATGAAAATGGAAAAACGGCTTTGATGCATCTTGCTTCAACCTCACCGACGGGCTCACTGAAGAGGGTAGGTATTTTTCTGCGTATCATAGAAGGAAATAGACCTGCCCCATCAAGAATCTCTAGGAATAACGGTTTGATGGATACATTGTTGGCAGCTGGTCCAGATCTTGATGCAAGGGACAACTATGGTAATACTGCATTGATTCTTGCTGTTCAAACCCAAAATGAGAGTTTGGCTCGTAGACTTATCAATTCTGGTGCCTGTTTGGACACTGCTGATAATGAAGGGAAGACGGCATTGATACACTCTACCAAAAGAGGCAGTGATGAAATATCCCACCAATTATTGGCAGCAGGTGCTGATGTGAACATTGCTGATTTTGAAAGTAACACTGCATTGATTTATTTGGTAAAAAACAACAATGAAAGTCTGGCTTGCAAATTGATTGAGTCTGGTGCTGACGTTAACTTCATTGATGCAAGTGGGAGAACGGCTTTGTTCTATTCAGTACAAAACCAGGAAATAGCTCTTGAATTGATCAACGCTGGAGCTGATGTCAATATTACTGACAATCAGAATACAAGTGTCCTTATGTATGCAATTAATCAAGGCATCTCGAGACTTCATCATTCACCTTCTATAACCAATGTGTTTGTTCCTGCACTTATTATGGCTGGCGCTGATTTGGATAAAATCGATTATCAGGGTAAAACAGCACTGATTCTTGCAATTCAAAGCAACAAAATCTTGTTGGCTCATAAACTGATTGAAGCTGATGCCAGTTTAAACATAAAAGCGGTGCTGATGTCAATGTAGCTGACAATCTTGGGAGAAGTGCATTATTTTATGCAGCATCAAATGAAAATGTCTCCTTGGTTCAGTATTTGCTCAACGCTGGGGCCAATGTCAAAATCACTGATGATGATGGCAAAACTGTCTTGTTTTGTGGTGCAAGCAGTGAAAGTATCGTGCGTGTTTTGATCAGCCATGGTGATGGGAAGGCTTTCGTAAATAAAAGAGATCGGCAAGGGAGAAGCCCACTGTTTTATGCAATAACAAAATCCTTGGCTTCAGCTCGTTGTCTTCTTGCTAATGGAGGAAATCTACATATGAGAGATAACTGTAGCATGAATGTCCTATCGTATTTTATTGAACATCACATGAACAATGTTCATTGGTTTTCTCCAGTACTTCTCTCTAAAGGTATTAAACTCTTTGAAGAAAAAGGAGTGCAAAAATACGCAATTTTTGAAGCAATGATCAATGCCGCGTTCATTAAAGTTTTCCCCACAACCCTTTGGCTTCAGTCTGGAAAAAGAGCTTCGCTATATAACATGAAACCTGTATTTGAAATGTTGGAATTGTCCACAAAGTACATCACAGACGAATCAGGCAGGAAGAATTCCATCATTGCAAGGATTTTGAGCATGAAGAAACGACCCTATGTGAATGTGAATCACATTTCAACAATTGTCGAATTGCTCTTGGAACTGGGAGCCAATCCAAATTATGCCGATGCAGATGGTAATACAGCAGTTCACTATGTGGCATGTTTACCAGCATGTTTGGAGGGACAGACTGGATTTACCATAATCATGAAAATATTGAGCCAATTGGAGGGGGTTGGAGTATCTTGCAGTGCAAGAAATCACCAAAATGAAACGCCACTTCTATTTTGTTTGTCAAAGAAGGTTTGGACTTTGGCAAAATCGAAAGATAGATTGGCATCCATGATGCCAATGCTGATTAAAGTCTGCAAGTTTTTGTTGGAACAGGGAGCAAGCGTTGAAGAAACATCAACAAATGGAGAGTCGGTTTTCCATCTGATCATGAAGCTTTTTCAACAAGCTTTTCTTCTGCATAATGAAGAGATCCAAAAAGATGCTCTTTCTAACCTGTTAAAGCTGTTACAGTTGTTCCCACGTTCAAAGGTAATAAGAGCAGTAACTG
Organism: Phymanthus crucifer; assembly: GCA_009858155.3. Taxonomy (NCBI): domain Eukaryota; kingdom Metazoa; phylum Cnidaria; class Anthozoa; order Actiniaria; family Phymanthidae; genus Phymanthus; species Phymanthus crucifer. Next base: position 6,176 of record WUCR03002191.1, read on the forward strand.
TCAACAAAAGAGATTCTCATCTAAATTCTCCACTTCACATTTGGGCATCCCTGGAATATGAACTAACGTTCGAGGGCGATGATGGTGCTGTTGAGCAGAGCGTCATAGAAACCATTTTCAAACATCTTCTAGCTTGTGGAGCGAAGCTTGATGATAGAAACATGAAAGAAGAAACCCCTCTCCATCTGTGCAAAACCTGGTCTGCCGTTAAAATGTTGATAGATGCTGGTGCAAATTCAAACGTTGTGGATTCATCAGGGAGTCCACCTTTGCTAGTTGCGGCGAGGAACAGAACAAGGAAGAAAGCCAGTTCTTTTTATTCAGATGTCCTTCAAGAACCAAAAGCATTCTGGGAAAGCGTTCTTGAGAACGATCTGGATCCTTGGAGTGTTAACCGTCATGGTGAATCCGTTCTTGGCATCCTTATTGAATCCCAGGCTTTCGATTTGGCCAGAGCTCTGTTGCAAGCAGCTATTCAAAAAAAGTTAACCTCGCAAAACCCATTTGTGGTTTCACTTTTGAATACTATTTGTGAAGATAAATCCACGCGCGCACACTGGAAAAGCAATCTTATTGAGCTGGTGTTGAAGTCAATGAGGAATCCAATCAGCATGAAAGAAAATGAAGAAACGCCCCTCCACATTTGTTGCAGAAACATTGTAAAACATCAAAAAGCTTCTACATCTATTGAGTTAACTGAGTCTTCTGTTCATTGGACAATTGCCAACCAGCTTCTCTCACATGGATTTAAGAAAGATCTTCCTGACTCTTCGGGTCAAACCTGCCTAGAAATAGCAAGGAAGTGTCATGCACTGAAAAATCTTTTGATGAGACCTGTTGATCTTGAAGTTCCTTTGCTTATTCCTTGGACATCGATTTCCAAAACACACGAAAAAATATTGGAAAAGGTTGCTAGGAGACAAGAATGTATCAAGGTCGGCGACAGCTATTGGTACCACACAAGCCACATTCAGAGGGGCTCATTTGGTTTCGTTTTTGCAGGAATATATGAAAAAGGTGGCAGGGAAGTGGCAATCAAGCGCATCGAAAAGTTGCGCATGCGCCGACCAGAAGACAAAAGAGAGATAACAAATCTCACCAAGCTTGCAGACTGCGAACAGGTTGTTCGTTATTTGTCCTTTATTGAAGATGAACACTTCTTTTACATTGTCTTGGAACTAATGGAGGGGAATCTCAACAATTATCTTAGCGGAACGATTGATGTTGAAAAAAGTGTCTTACTTTGTGGTGACATTGTCCAAGGGCTAAAATATCTACACGAAAAGAACATCTTGCATCGTGACCTCAAGCCGTCCAACATTCTGTATAAAGTTTATCCGAGGTTGTGTTTGAAAATTGCCGACTTCGGCTTAAGCCGAAGTCTAGATGCAGTTGGCACTTCAACTACGATAAGTGGTTCAACCGTTGGTACCAGATGTTGGATTGCTCCAGAGATTCTAAAGTCTTCAAGTAAGGGATATTCAAAGTCATCAGACGTTTTTTCTTGTGGCCTCCTTCTTCACTACATCTTATCGGTAAAATGCCATCCTTTTTCTCCCTGTGATTGTGCTGATAAAAGTGAAGTGCAAATCGCAAACGAAACTGAGAACAACATGATAAATGATAAACTAGATGGATGGAATACCTCACTCTGCACCGAAGCTAGAGATCTTATTAAGAGCATGCTGGACACTACTGATGGGCAACGACCAACGGCAGTCGACGCACTCACACATCCATTGTTTTGGTCCAAAAAGAAAAAGATGGACCTCTTAATTGCTGTTGGGAACCAACCGGAATTTAAATGCCCACGTTCTAAGAGAGCAGTGCCATTTACAGCAGTAGAGACAGATCTTGAGAAGAACTTTAGTGCCATTGTCAAGTACACAACTTGGAATGATTCTGGGTACACGAATATATCTGCTATTCATTCTGAAATGGCAATGAAAAGGAGATTGCCGTACGACACTAAGTCTGTCGTAGAGCTAGTAAGATTTATACGAAACACCTACGCGCATGTCTCTGAAGACAAAAGACCAACGTTCATCAGGAAGCTCGTGCTTGAAGATTTTGTGTTCCTGGAACATTTCCCCAGTCTCACTATGAACGTTTTCAGTTGTGCAAGAGCTCACGGATGGCATACGAGAGAAGAAATCAAGTACGCCCTCGATTGAGGTAACAGTGTTTCCTGTTTTAGACGAGAACTCAATGATTACATCATGATAATAATTCAACTGATCTGTACGTTTTCAGTTGTGCAAGAGCTCACGGATGGCATACGAGAGAAGAAATAAAGTACGCCCTCGATTGAAGTAACAGTTTTTCCTGTTTTAGACGAGAACTCAATGATTACATCATGATAATAATTCAACTGATCTGTACGTGTGCACGTACTGTTTTAGGTCGACATAAAAGTGTGGAGGCAGATCCAAGCATGGTAGCTTAGACCTTGATTCAGGACAAGACAGGATTTGGACAAAACGAAGAAACCTGAACTGCGAGTTTGGTAAAATATCTAAGAGAGAGAGAGACAAAGAGAGAAGAGGGGGAGATACTACCGAAATCGCTCGAGTGTAAACACTCGGAAAAAAAGCGATCAATTGCGGTTTGAATTTTAGTTGAGTCAGGTGACCAGTTCGGTCGATCATTTTGATCATGACATTAGCTTGAGCTCATGTTCCATTGTTCTCAAACTCGAGCTGTCACGTGATCAAAATGATCGACCGATCTGGTCACCTGACTCAACTAAAATTCAAACCGCAATCGATCGTTTTTTTTCGACTGTTCACACTCAAGCGATTTTGGTAGTAAGGGACTGGTCATAAAGTATAGGAGAGGGTGGGACGGCAAAATCAGAAAACTGGAAGAATAGTTTTGCGTGACCCATCCCTGTTTGGTCACTGAAAAAATACATGACCCACCCCAATTTTCAAGAGCAAAAATGAAAAAAACAAGATGTCCAAGCTAGCCCATTTCTATGATGGCCCACCCCTGTTAAGGAGCTCAATACTTGGCCCACTCCCTGATTTTGCCAGCCCATCCCCACTATACTTTAAGACCAGTCCCTCAGAATGAATGAAAATCGTGATTCCCATGGGTGAAATTTACTGGAGAGCAAACAAACTTTCTTCAACCTGTTTCAAGAGATCGCAATGAAATTTCGTTTGGTAACCCAATGGTTACACAGTTTCATTCAGGATTTCACTAGTGGCTAAAGAGAATCACTAATTTAGGATAAGAACAAATTTTATGCTCTGCAGTACAGACAGGTGACCAACTGCAAATGTTCTATTTCAAGTATACTTCATTCTTGGTCACCTACTTTCATTATGCAGTTGACTAAAATGTACTAGTTGTCCTAGGCGGAAGTCACTGAAGTCATTGCACAATTTCACCATGGATTCACTCTTAAAAGTTGTGCTCGAATTTGTTTGCCCAACCAAAAATCTAGTGGTCTTGTGCAATTTAAAAAGTGTATCAGTGACTGGGAAGAAAAGAGATCAGAAACCTAATAATATAATGAGGTATTAGAGTAAAATATATTTTTAATAGAAATAATGATAAAAGTTGTAGTGCTTTAATAGGAATGAGGTTATTCCGGGTGAAAGACCATTGAAAATATACTCGGAAAAATTAATTTGTGACCTCAATGCACCGTTTCGTAGTTTCCCTTAACCCTTATGATTCAGGGCTGGAGGGGAGGTCAGGGTAAAATGTGCATAAAAGTATAAAAGAAATTTATGCAAACCTTACCCTGACTTCAACCTCAAGCTCTGAATCATAAGGAATTATGAGAAACTATAAAACGGTGCATGGGATTTAAACCCACTGACCTTCGGATTTGTACTACTGATGCTCTACCAGCTGAGCTGGAAGTCGGACTGAGAGTAGGTCAGAGTAGATTGAATGAAATAGAAATAATGATAAGTTGTAGTGCTTAGGAATGAGGTCATTCCGGGCAGAAGACCCTTGAAAAATGTATTCAGAATTTATATTCGTAAATATTTTTAAATCATGGTTTTTATAGTGCAGGCGTAAATTAGGTAGTTTGACTTTGCTATATGTCCCATGTAATGTCTGATCACCTACCGGTAATAGTCATGCCATCAGTAAGCTTGCTATATCTAGTTATCACTATTATTGGTACAGTACATCATATAATATGCTATTTGCATTATTTGTTTTTATTGTCATATTGGCAGTTTGTTTGTACCAAACCTTCTAGGCACATTAGTGAATAAATACACTAGTTAGCGAAAGCGCACATCACTGTAAAATGCAAACCATACATATGAAAAATGTAAGATAGTGAAGAAAATTGCACAAATTAGATAGGTAATCACATATTCGTATGAAAGTGAAAAGGTTACAAACTGTAAAAAGTTCAGTCCAAAGTTTTTCACGAATTAATGGTTCTCTACTGACCTTGCTATTTCAATCAAATCCTTACGATGCTTTTCACCAATATATGGCTTGCACTCTAGGAATGATTCCTTGGTTTGGCATTTAACCAAGTGGAATTAAGAGCTGGAATCTGCCTTGACTTGGTTCCAGCCCTCGTCAAACAGTGCAACTACATATAGATTAGAGAAAGACATTGCAAATTCATATAAGCCAAGTTCTGACAGCGAACTTTCAGTAAGGGGTTTTGTCACAGTGAGTTACTACATATTAGCAATATTAATAAAAATCATGCATAACTGATGCTGCTCATATTGTAATGGAATGTATTCTTGAAACCAATAATGAGTTCATTAATGAAATAATCAAACAAATAATGCATTCTTGGGGGGCACGCTTTCACAACATCCCGAGACCTGGCAGTCAACGGTCGATTTTGTTATTTCCGATTGAAATTCTTCAAAATTTATCAAAGAATCAAATTAATGTCAGTCAAAAAATGCATAAATTGAAAAATTAGTAATATCAGGAAGCCACGTTGAGCCAAGCCAGTCAGTTCTTCTGTCCAATGGATTTTCACATGGTTAATCAACATCCAGTAAATAGATATACCAAACAACCTTAGTAATCTACTGCTTAAAGTGGTGAAAATGATCTACATAAAAGTCATTCTATTGTACAACAATAATTCTCAGCATCAGACAATTCCAATGAATAATGGTAAACATTTCCCAAGAGAAGCATTTACTAATACCCATCAAGCCCAAGGAGAATTATTGCTTTAGTAGAATTACACAGGTACAAAACAAACAAACTGAAATCACACTCTGTATTGACCTGGGTAATTTTACTGACAATATTAACTATACCACATTACAAGTATTCTATCTAATGCTGCTGCTGCTTCTTCTGGTCTGCTCAGGAGTCTTGCTGGTCATCAAGCTCATCTGAAGAAGAAATATAGCACTAAGGTCAAAATAATGGACTGAAGACCCAGTGGTACCTCACTCCATACTTTAGGATAACAACTCCCTGATATTACTACAATAGAATAGGGAGCGGTTTATCATTAGTTTTATAAAATATTTGAGATACTACGAGCGCTCTGATTGGCTAGCTACTGTGTTTATATCAGAGGACAGAGACACGCTCAGCAAATGATCATAAAAAAAGTTCAAAAATATTTTATAAAAGGAATA
>WUCR03002408.1:0-11768 GCA_009858155.3 Phymanthus crucifer
CTAACTTGATTTTTCGGGATTTTTTCGCCCACTCGTATTATGGAGGCCATTATCTTCAACTTGAATTAAAAAAAAAATAAAGAAAATCTTTTTTTACGATTTTTATTTTCACTCTTTACTTTTATCTAAATTGGGCTCCCTGTGATTTCTTCCCCCCCAAAAAATTGTATCCTCTCGTCAAGGTAGCTTTAATCGGAAGATGTTTGGAAGCAAATATCTCAACAAAAGAATACGTAAATTTTGGAATATTAGCAAGATTCTTATGCCAAAATTCTTTCTTCTTCATGGGCTCTGAAGACACCATTTTGATTTTGGTTACCACGCGTGGCCTCGTTGTGATGTAAAGATCCGTGACGTCAAAATCAATATGGCCGCCATGTGACAAAGGCGAATTTGTCCAGCAACTACAGCCTCCGAATGCTCAATGATTTGAATTTATTGGTCTACATATGACACAAACAACAGTATGAAAACACGAAGGAAAAAAGAGAGAAAAAAGAACAACAAAAACAAGACAAACATAAACATTTAACAGGCGATAAATTTTCAAAACACAGCAAAAAGGGTTGGTCGAGTGGCATAATTTATTTGTAATTTTTCGGCATTTTCCTTCTCAGTTTCCCAGACGTGTAATCCCGGATGCGTTCAATGCCAAAAGACGGTCAAGTATGGACGTATATGTATATGTTCTACAGAAAACACTGATGTTATCTACCCATGGTGCGATGCTTTCCTCGGTAAGCCAGACATAGAGGTTATTGCACTGCTAGTTGTGTGTTACCTCCGCAAGGACTGCGGAGCACCCTAAAATAGTTGGGGGGAGGGGGAGGCAAGATTCAAAAATTTAAGAGACCACATGCAGAAGTCAAAGGGGGGGCTGCAGCCCCCAGCTCCAGGCCCCCTGGCTCCGCGCGGTGCCTGCTCCGGATGATTTTATGAGTGAAGCGCCGTATATTTTCGAGCCCTCCGGCTCACAAGTTAAATTGTGAGGCAGGAACACACAAACTAGCAGTATAATATAATGTTTATTATACCTAAAAATATCAGAAATACACATAATTGGAAAATATTTGAAAGGATAGATCGCGCGCTGTTTCCAACCTGGTATTATCGCTCTAGAATTTCACCCAAAAAAAGGTCATAACATACGGAAAAAGCACGCGCTCGTATCATAAACTTAGTATTCGTCCAATCTAAAAAGCTGGAAATAGAGGGGGGGTACATTTTTAAAAATGAGCGAAAATGGGGGGTACATTTTTTAAATGGTCAGAATTCGTTGGGTTTACATGTCTTTGTAGCGTTGAAAGGGGGTGGGGTACGTTTTCTATTTCACGATTTTAGAGGTGGGTACGAATTCAGTTTCCCTATTCTGGGGAAGAAAACACCGCCCCCCTCCCTCCCCCGCGACATAATAAATGATCGGTCCCTGAGCACTGTGTATCCCAATCATAACACATAGATAATAATATTGAAAACGTGCGATATTGATTGTAATACATTTCGATTTTTCACAGGATATAACATCATCAATGTCCAGGTGTTAAATCGAACATTGAGTCAGGTAAGCGTTATTATCGCCTTAGGGCCGGGTCATGTACCAAACCTCATGGCATCAAGAGTACCTTAATATTGATCAATACGTTAGACCCCAATGTTAACCAATTTGTCAAAGCGTGCGAAAGACAAATGAATTATACCATTTTTTTTTTTTTGAATATGGTAACTCACTTAAAACAGTCTGGTATCCAGACCCCTTATTTCATACTGCGCATGCTCGACGAATAACTGAGCTCTGGAAAACTCTAATATTTCCTCTGCTGTGATTGGTCCTCGAAAGAAGAAAAGAAGTCACTAGAAGAACAAAAATTAATACGACCAGAGTGTCCTTTTTGAAACAGTGTTACTGATGGCTTGCTTCTGCTTTTCTTTTCGCTCTCGACACTAATTGTTGCCAAACCTTGGAAAGTGCTCCCACTAGATGACGGGTCCAGCTTTTGGTACAAAGTTTGGATCAAATTTGTTCATATTTTGGTTCAAATGTTTAGCCGCGCGTTTTCCTTTTCTTTTTCTTTCTTTCTTTCTTTCTTTTCTTTTCTTTTTTTTTTTTTTTGCCGCGACTTACTGACCCTGTTTGACCAGTGCTTATACAACTATTTCAAAAAACGGTAGGGGAGAACGGAGGTTGCGCAACCGAAATGTACTGGGTACCATTTGGTATGCAAAATTTCACTAGTTGCGTTGCCCATGCTAATGTTTGCGTCGCGAGAGAACCAGGCTTTACAGTTGGTGTATTCATTTTCGAGCAAGGGTGCCACAACTAGTGACATTTTGCATACCAAATGGTACCCACAGTTCATTTCGGTCATGCAACCTCCGTTCTCCCCGACAACGTTTTTTGAAATAGGTGTATATTCTTTCAATTTCTTAGTGGAACGCTATGGTATTTAAAACGTCTTTGGTGAAGCAGCTGAATATATACTGTCGGAACCACTCGTGTTCATCACGCAGGTACGAGAATATTTTTTTAATCAAATGAATTCAGTTATTATTATTTTTATGTATATTAGTATATCTCATAATAGAGACGTTTTGCTAAAACTTTGACATATTGCACATCGACATTTTCTTGATTCTCAGAATTCTGCAAAAAGCTGTATACAGCTAGGTACATAGATAGCTCTTATCTCTTATTAACCGAGTGCGAGGTCCGTAACGTAAGCTATGGACCCCGAGTCTTTTCCACAGCCTTATGGCACGAGCGCGTAGCGTAGGGCCATAATAAGTGGAAAAACGAGGATCCATAACTTACGGTACGGATCGAGCAAAGGAGGTTAATAAGATATTTATTATATGGCAAGGCTGATAATTTATTTTTGATTTGCGGTCGCAAATCGACCAATCATAGCGCGTGAAGTTACCTTGCCATAAGGATTCATAAATATGAAATTATTCAAATGCTTTTTTTGCTTTAGATTTTTAACAATAAACGTTTGTCTTCTCAGTGAATTTAGTACCGATGACGTCGTAATACTGGATAACTACCCAAACGCAACAAAGGGACAGAATTTTGTGTTGCGATTCATGATAGTAGACGAGGAATCTCGTAGGCCAATCCCAGAAGGCACAATCTACAGCATGTTCTATCATGACCACACTTTAGCTGGCTATGACGTTAAGCTTCCTGGTGATCAAGTCAAGCCACGTCCTCGTGCTGGAACAAGGATTTCAAGCAAAAAATTGAAGATAGCTGTTCCAATAGCTGCGGTTGCTGTTGTTGTTGGAATTGCTTTGGGCGTGTATGTGGTCTGCAGGTAATCATTATCTACAAGTCTTCTATCTAGCCTCGTGATATACAGGCATCCGGAGTTCCGTGATACTGCTCTTTGCGCATGCTCAAGGGATTAAAAAGTGAGCACCTGGTTGGCAAAATTTGCTCTATTTCAACATGTTTCATTCGTAATTTGCTCATTGGTATGCCATTTTATGACTTATTCTTGATAAGAAAAATACAAGTGAAATAGAGCAAATTTTGCCAACCAGGTGCTAACGTTTTTTTAAAACGTTAAATTCCTTGAGCTTGCGCAAAGAGCAGTATCACGGAACTCCGGATGCCTGTATTACGACGCCACGGCTTGTTTTGATCGGCAAGCATGGCAGACGCGTCAGTGGCGGATCCAGGATTTGAAGAATGGGGGAGGAGGTGCATATTTCCAAATATCAGCAAAACTATGACAAAACATTCTCTTGTGTATTCCAGAAAATCCAAATAACCGGCCAAGGGGGGATGTATTTGCACCCATTGACCCCCCCCCTCCCCCCTGGATCCGCCACTGCACGCGTGAGTCTTGCCCGTCTCTAACAAAATAATCTCACAAGAAAGCACTCTTCTAGCTCCCTCCATATTTCTTACCTCTTTCTCTTTTTCACTCTATTCCTTCTCCCTTCCATCTTTCTTTCTAATTTTTAGCATGAATCATTCTACTTCGTCATGTTTATGTATTTTGATCCATTTCATTTTTTTAATGAACAGAAAGAAGAAAAGTAAATCTCTGAGGCCAGTTATACGTTACCATGTTCCAGGCTCAAATGATGACGGTAATGATAACACATTATACGATGACGAGAATGCTGACGATGACTATCTGTTGGACTTAAACCGTGATAGTGATCAAGCACCACTTTTGCCATCCTCTTAGAACCAGCCCTCTGTCTTCTCAATCTAAAAAACGTTGTCCGGACCGAAAGCAAAAAGCTTACGACCGCAAAGGACACTGGGATTAGTTATTTTTCCAATTAATTTATTCATTAGCGTGCATTGAACAAAACTTATTACAGTTTCATTTTTGGTCGTGATGCCAGCACCTTAATCCTGGTTCAGACCAGCATCGTAATCATATTCATAAGCATCATACGTAGACTCCATATCACATTTATCACCCAGGTGTGAAAGAAGACAAGTACTGCTAATGAGCAGTACACTACTGAGTCTGCGTACGTTATGCTTACGATTATGACGCTCGTGTAAACCAGGCCTTATTGCACGACCTGCGTTGTTGAGCCATAAATTAATTGGGGAAATCACTAATCCCAGTGTCCTTTGCGGTCGTCAGCTCTTTGCTTTCCTTCCGGACAACGTTTTTGGATTGAGTGTACAAGCGCAATTTTTTTAATAATCTCACTAAGAGGGGCCGATTTCCTGTTGCTTGCTTATGCATTTAACATTGATTTAATGGACTTTTTGTGCTGAGCTAATTTTTTTTAAAATGACAATTGTTTGCGAAGAATTATGCTTCCAATTGACGATGGACGTACATTGCTGATGGCATTGCCGAATTTCTCTTATTAAATAAGGAAAAACAATGCAAGCTCTTTCTAAAAGGGCTATCTAAGCAAATATAATTGCTAGGCGCAGCCGATTATTCACAAGAAATTTCTGCTTCAGAAGTGCGAGATATTTTGTAGAAGCTTTCCCAGTCTTTTTTTTTTTTAAGGTAGGGTATGGTAACACTTGCGGTTACAAATGTATATACTCTTTATAAGGGACTGTTCATTATTTATCCCTTGGGGTGACTGGAGGGAAAGTAGGAGGGGAAGGGGAAAAATTTCACAACCCCCCATTCTATCAAAAAAAGTTTTGAGGCCCCCTCATATGACCTCTGAAAAAATTAACAACCCCCCTCTCCCCCTCAAAAATTCTCAACATGAAAAGTTTGGAGAAAAGTTTTAAACTCTCTGACATACCTTCCTTGTTTCTTTCAACCCCCCTCTAAGTCAGCAAACACCATTGAATCCCCCCGTTGTATGATTTTTTTTCGAAGCCCCCTACTTTCCTCCAGCCCCCTAAGGGTTAATTAATGAACAGTCCCTAAGTGGGGAAGCTGTAAGGTATTTGTAGATACTATATGCTTCACATTTTTTCACAGATTTGCTTCAGTTATTTCAAAGTACGAGATTCAGTTAAATTACTACCAAAACAGGTAGAGCGTTTTTTTTTTTTTGACCCGTCGCAAAACGGTTGTTTGACTGCACAATCGTGAACGTTCACACACACATTCCTAAGCCTTGAGCGGCTACCTTTGAACATGCTATTCAAGTACAAGTAACGGCCAAATTCCGCCGTGAACTTCAAAGGTAATTAGCCGCTCACGGCTTAGGAATGTGTGTGTGAAGTCCACGAATTTGCAGTCAAGCAACCGTTTCGCGACGAGTCAAAAAAAGGCTCTACCTGTTTTGGTAGTAAGGTCGCATCGTCAAGCTTGTTTTAAAAGCAAACTATTGACGTTTCATTAATGTTAATGTTTATTGTACTAAATAAATATGCATATGCGCTTTTGATAACAATACTCTACTTATGGCTTTGCATACAATAGCAGTTATTACGGATGCATGCAACTTAGATGTAAATGAGATAACAAGCATTGTATTGACCCGATAGCCTCGCTTGGATGATTCCAAAACACCAAAACAAAAGGAATATTGTATTGCGGGCTCAACTGCTATTGTAACTAAAACATCATTGGGCGAAGGGGAGGATGCTAAATCTCATTTTTTTCAGCTATGTTGAACTTGTTATTAACACTAATGTGACCTCCTTTGTGGCCTGCCCCATTCATTCTCCGAATAGATTTGTGCTTTAAATCAAACTGCAAAGAATACTGAAGATAAGAAGACTGAAAAGGCAAGTGAGACATCTTTTCTTCAAATCGTCCCTTTCCTGCTTCGTCTTTTTTGTCATCGCCACAGGAAACCCGAGAAGTCAGCAAGAGTCAAGAGCAAAGAAGCTGCCTGGGTACGTATTAATGGCTCGTGTCCTGATGTTCTGTATCTGTGAATTATAACGGTCATCCTCCGCACCGATGTAGCAAACCCGTCTCTTGTACCTCGAGTGTCGAATGTCGGTGTTTTTATGCTTTCTCCTCGCAGGTGATGCTTTTCAAAATATTTATAATTTCAGTCAGGCTTCCTTTTACTTCATCTAAACGATCCTCCTCCTCATCAACGTATCCATAATTATCACCATCCTTCACATCAACAAATACTGCTTCCGGTTTTTCATCTTGAGGGATTAACTTGAAGCACAAATGCCTAGATTTCCTTACAGCATCTACTCCACTTGAGCAGCCTTCCTCATCCTCATTAGGTTCGTCGTCTTCAGTGCTATTTAAAGGAACTGCATCAAAACCAAGTTTTTCCTGGATTTCGTGGTTATAGTAAAGTTTCATCAATTTATTTTGTATGCCATTCTTTTGATAGGCCGTGTTTCTTAGTCCCATATCTTCAAAGTCGTATCCGTTGGACTGAATATCTTGATAAATGTACTTTTCGTCCCTACGTTTTTTAGTCTTATTGTTTTTGGTAGATTTTCGGTTTATAAGTTCGCCTAACTTCTTCCTCTGTCTGCTAAAAACGTTGCGGATGTATTTCTTGGTAAAATCGGACATCTTAGAATTTTCTATCACCTTCGGATCAGTGCTGGACTTGGACGCTGCAAAGCTGTCTATAATGACAGACAGGAGCAGATTCACAAGAAGAAAAGCATTGAGCACTGTGTACACAATGCCAAAGAGCAAACCAAGAGGACTTTCGGAGAAGCTTGAATCTTTTTGGAATATTTTCCCGCCTGCTAAGAGGTGAATGAGCTTGGTAAATGCGTTGATAAAGGATGAAAAGCTATGGGAAAAGTTCCCAAAGGCGATTGTTGCCATGAAGGTAAGCGCTATCATGTTCACTAGAAACACTAATAATATTGACTTAAGCATCTTGATGGACTGGATGATAGTCCGATGAAGCTGGTAGACTGACTTACTGAAACGAATAAGGCGAAGCAGCTTTACTGTTACCACGAATATGACGAGTGACAAAACAAATGTTTCGAGATCAGACCACATGACGATGTAGTCAGTGCTGGACGTTTGGTAAGGGTTGGCTTGTAATCGTGCAATAAATCTTCCTACATTCTTCTCTTTCAGATTAAACATTGCAATAGCTATAACAATGCTTATGGCTTCAATCCATTGAAGCAGATTCCAGATTACTCTGAAGTAAGGAAGCCCTTGCTTGATAATCTTGATCATCTCAAAGACCAAAGTCACCACAATGATGACCATCAGAAGGAACTGACAAAGTTGGAAGAAAACATATGCTGATTTGTTTGTGGGAGTGTAGACAATAAGGCTGTCAATTCTCGTAACTGTGTTAAAGGAACCTGATGGAAACCGCTCGTATAGGTATCGCACCGAGCTAAACAGTGCTGATGATGGATTGAATACTGTAAACTCCAAGAAAACAGCCGCTGTATATTCGTCTATCCAGTTCTTCTCTCTTAAGAGGTCAACTACTCCATCAGCGGTTGATTTATCGTATCCAAGGTCTGCAACGAACCCTCCGCCCCCATATAAAATACCAGTTCCATAGAAAGGAAGGGTTTGTATTTGTTTGGAGTCCATGTACCTCCATGGTCTTGGGCAAAGTCGATCTAAATAAGATGTGGTAGTTTGATCACTGGAGTTCCCAAGATGAGCCTTCTTCCATCCTGGTAGACTGTAGGGAGTGTTGTCCTCACGAGATATGCTGTAGGTTGGAAGACAACGCTTGAATAGACGACGCAATTCCACTTTTGGACACGATTGTCCTAAAACAAGAAGGAAAATGACATAAAAAACTTGGTATTAGTTTCTATGACGACCAAAGTTGAACTACTATGCTACGAGCCAAAATATGTTTGGATTGAACTCGACTTCTAATAAATCGATTCCCTGATCTAATACTGACAAAGCATTCAAGGCTACAAGATAGTTGCAATGGAACATTGAGAATCCCTACAGCCTCATCTAATGCTTTGGCTGTGTTTGTCGATTAGTAAACTGATAAAAGGAAAGTGAAGTGTTCGAGTGCTTGTCCGACCATCAGTGTCATGTTGTTGTCGCTTGTACCTTTTACCCTCAGTTGTCGAAGCCGTGGCATCCCCACGAGGAAAACCTTTTCTTTACTATTAAAACCATTAGCGTCCTTGAACGCTTGGTTGTTGTACCATGTGGTATCATAAAGGGCACTTAATGGTTCCTCCTTGACCCATTTCCAGTACGATGGAGGCTCGGTGACCTGGAAACATAAGGTGATATTAGCCATTTTACGGTTTAAGAATCGTCGTCAGTGTGCATGCGATTTTATCCCGAATTTCTCATTTTTTTTTTATTTAATCATGAACTACAGAAGTTAAAACAAAAGAAAGTGAGAAATTTGGAATAAAATCGATTGCGCACTGAAGACGATTCTTAAACAGCAAAAGGGCTTATAACATGAAACACGAAAGCTGCACATAGACAATCAACAAACAACCAGTAAACTAACCAGCCAGAAAAACGATAGACAGACACAGACAGAAACAATAAAGGAAAAGAAAAATCCAACTAGGAAACAAACTAAAGAAAACGTGTGAAAAAAGCGTCACTCACCTGATCAAAATTAGGTGCAATATTCCAAAGGGAGTTTGTCAGCTGGAATCTCTTAGAATCTCTGTTTCCATAGCACACAATAAATAATAGTACAACGAAAGGTAGGTATATCCCCAATTCCGTTAGAAAATGCTTGGAGGCTGTTTTACTTTCTGCAAAAATACGTGCTTCTGTCACTCTTTCTTCGCTTGGTATTTCTACCGGTTCATTAACTGTCAGCTGTTGGTTTTTCGAGATAATGACGTCATCGTGGTTGTTAATTGGTTTTTTGATGATGTATGCCAGTAAAGACACCAATACGATGATCTTGACTGGCTGCGTTAAAAAGATATCTTGTAAGAAAGATACCATTATGGATGCGAGCCACTGATTGGCTGTATCTGCACCCCACATGAGGCTGTAGAAAACAGTGAACACCGAAGAAACTGCTGCACCCGAGATGCATAAAAACCAGGCGACAAGAACAAAAGGCCATGGCACGCATCCTTTGACCTTTTCTTCTACGAAGATAGTTTCGTTTTCATCACAGACAGAGCTGGCTTGTTTCTGCTTGACGTTGTCAAAGATAAGGACTGTGAGGACACTGATTGGCAGGACAATGAGACTACTCTGAATCCCAGTTATGACACCTTTCAGGCTGACTTGCAAAGGGCCAATGAAGATGATGTCACTGGATTTAGCACCGAATTGATAAAACATTGCATTAGATACCATCGTTGCCATGAGAATCAGTAAACAACAAGAAAGTCTTTGGCACCTGGTGAATGGACTGTGGACGCTTTTGGTAAACAGCGACAACCAAAGATGAGCATTTGTGAACTGTTTAGCTGCTCTCGTGTAGAGTCGATTTTTAAACTTCTTCAATTCGTCTTCTTCTGTAACAAAAAAGTCAGCAGAGATGCAATGATCTTCTTTATCAACCGCAAGCCAGCGATTTGCTAAAAAACTCCACTGCCTTGAGCCATCTTCTTCTGAAATTATAACGTCTTGGAGAAACCACGAGGGGTTGCTTCCCGCGTTATCGTGCCATATTGTGAGTTTAAAAATATTTTTAAGAGTCTCGGGCAGCCTGACAAAATACGTATTGACGCTTCCTCTTGAAAACAGCTTTTTGTCCGGATCAGTGTTGTTGAAGTGCAAGGATACTAAATTCTTTGCATCGTCACTGTAGATGGTCATCCCGACGCTAGCTGTTGTCCCAGATCCTATCCATGATGCTGTTTGTATGGATATTCTGTAAGTCTTTAAGTCATCGCCAGCTGTCTCCTCTGATGGAATAACGCTGCAGCTTACAATCTGTGATCATAATAATACTAACTTGGTAAGTTACTGGTATGAATAAGTTGCGTAGTTTACGATTTCTATATTTTATTCTTATTGGTTTTGTGTGCTCCTTCATAATCATGATTATTATCATATTTCTCTGCTTCACTCTCAACTTTAGCCATACTCTAAGTTTTCTTCAAAGTAAGGGACAGGCAAGCTTTTCATCCATGCCTGTTTCGTATGATTGTCCACATTCAGTAGGACAAGGGTCACGGAGTAACCTAAAATGTGTGCGAAAGATAGGGGAGAGAAGTGCGAAACTGAGGCTAAGAGTAAAAAAGAAAAGGACTAAGATTTGAAGAAGAAAAAAAAATGAAAATTGAGAAAGCTATAAATCTACCCCTAACTCCCCTTTCCGTAGTTCCTGTAGTGGGAATCAATTGGAAGTGTGCCTGCTTGTAATGTCCTGCCAATACAAGAGTGGTGCCCTCAAAATGATACTAGAACTTATTTCTCTTCTTTTTTAAAACTCCATGGTTCATTTTGTTTAGTGCAAATTTTGTATCTCCCATTATGCCAATGCTATTTTTACCTTGTACTTGTCGTACAGATCTGCTTTCCTTGCAAAAACAAGTCCAACAAAGTACAATAACCACACGATAAAAACAATCGATAAAACGACGTAGTTCTTTGACTCTCCCAGACGGGTGAACTCGAAGAGGATTTTGTCGAAGTCGATAGGGTTTGGGGCAACGAAAAAGTCCCCTCCAAACGCGGTCATGTGATAACACAAGCAATGGATATGAGTTGAGTTAGACTTTGTCCCAAGCTGAAAAGAGATAAAACGTAAAGTAATGTGCGCATATTTCAAAATAAAAAAAAATGTCGCAACCAAGAGGCTCAAGCAACAAGACAAGACAGAGAACGCCGGTACTTTTGCTTGTAATAAATCTATTCATGGCGTATTTTCATTACTCGACTTCACAAATCACTCAAAGCATGGCTGCTACAGAATGTATTTCTATTACAGCTACATTCAGTTGCACAAGCCATGGCTAAATTGATCGGCGTACGAGTACCGGCGTTCTCTGCGGTCTCGGCTTGTTACTTGAGCCCATTCATTGCGACAAAATGTTTTGAAATAGGTGTATGTTTCTTTACAGTAGAACTACATTACAAAGGCCATCCACAAATACGTTCGAACAAACAAGCCAAACACAACCCAGTATTTTTGATTTTTTTTAAAAAAAATCCTGCAGAATCTGCGAAATCATATGTTCATATGAAATCTTTAATTAAACAAAAGTTTATGTTTAATTTCTTAATGTAAACTTGAGCCCAATCTTTGTCACCATTTTGATATTCTGTATTACGAAAACCTTACTTAATTTTTTCAGTATTGGTTGTTGGGTTAGGTTTGGTTGTCGTTGTCACCAAGACCTCAAAGCTTGGCAAAATCTACGACGGCGATGTCAACCGGAAGTGTAAATAACTTCACTTTGGGGTTCTGTTCATTGGAGATTTCATTCCAAACGTTGTAAGTAAAGT
>WUCR03002504.1:0-11762 GCA_009858155.3 Phymanthus crucifer
GAAAACCAAGAATGCTTGAAATATGTCTGGAATGTGCTTTTAGACCAATCAGAAGCGAGAAATCCAAACCGTAAAGTAGGCTTGAGTGGCCGTTCGATTTCTCTCTCAGTCAAAACACAAAATAAACCTCTCTCATCTATTTAAACTAAAGAATGTCACTACTTACCTCGAAATACCATGAAGTTAGAGCAAACAAATTGTTGATCACTGGAAATCCTTAGAACTTTAAGCCAAACGCTAGTGCTCATGAATGCTAACGAATTTTGGCGCGAAGTGTCAAAAAACAATGAACATTCCAGGAATATTTCAAATGTTCTCGGTTTTCGTAGCCTGGCTGTAATTAGTTAGTTGTTTCACGCTTTTAGTGTTTGCACTCTAGTAACCTCTAAATATAGATCATGGAAATGAACATTAATTTTGAATCTGCTTCTCTAGGTGTAATACACTGTATTTCTGTGAGTGTTGATGGACAGTTATTATGCTCTACTGCTGAGGATAAATCAATGAAAGTATTTGATGTGGTTAATTTTGGTAAGTTACTGAATCACACTCAAGAGATAATAGCCTAGTCTGTCATCTGAATGGCTCAGTTGCTTGTGAGCATTAGACGGTTACTAAGACATATGGCTTAGCCGATTTAGATTTTCTGTTCAAAAGGATTTTTTGCAATATTGTGCCATGGAGTTCATGATTAAATATTTCTAAATTTATTCAACAGACATGATCAACATGTTTAAGTTGGACTACATTCCAGGGAAGTGTGAGTGGATTTCCCCAAGAGGTGCTGCTATCGCTGCTGTAGCATGGTAAGCATGTAGCATGCAACAAGCAATATAATTATATAAGGTATTTGGGTGTGTGCACTGATGAGACAGACTTTTTCAAACTTCTTTCTCGTCTTTTTATTTATTTTCAACTTTGTTATGGTATATAAAAAACAATTAAATTAAAGTCAGTTTTATATGGGTCTGCTCTCTTGGTACCACTTGAGTTTCTTTTGACACCATTTTATGTTCAATTACAGTACAGATTCATAGAAACTGACTTCAGTTTGTTAAGTAGACAGGTGTTGGTATTGTCGGTTGATTGAAGAAAAATAGTGGTGAGCCAAATTGTAGTTAATTGATTAAGTGTTGGCTTAACCACAACAGTCAGCCAATAGTCCAGCATTCTAATTTTAAAAACACGATAATAATTTTAATTGACATGTTTCAGCTTAACTTTAGCCATCTTCAGAATGAGGTGAATATTATAACAGACTGTATATATAGGTGACTTAATGTTAATTAAACTATTACATAAGATGATTGACAAGTGATATGAAAGTGATGTGATGACATCGGAAATTATATAAGAGTAAAGGAAACCGACAATAGAAAGAACTGACTAATTAAAGGCTAAAAAAGTTGTTAAAATTATCTAATTGAATGTTAAGTTCAGGTTTCTCATATTTGATGTGGTAGGCCTCTTTGAGCTTAAGAGAATAGGAATTTTTTTGCCGAATCTAAAATCAGGCATTCTATATTGTACTGTAAATACATGGACTGGACTGGTCTCAAAATCTGAAAAACATTGACTAGACAAATAATGTCTTTCAAAGGCAGGCTATAGTAGTCTGACACATTTTAGCAAACCATTTAATCCTTGGGCATCACAGATCCCAGATGCTGCACAATCCTAGACATTGCATAAGAAGCTGTTAATGTCATTTTCAATTGTGCTGCCCGTATAATCAGATTGTTATTTCACTTGTAACTACATACAATAGTGAAGGGATTTGTTTTCTCACAGTGCAGAAGAAGAAAGTGGTGTTATACATATCTATGATGGAAGAGGCACAAATAAACCGCTTCACACTCTCAAGCTTCATACAATGAAAATATCCGTCATCAAGGTCAGTGTTACTATTGGATGACTGACATTTGCATGTATTTAATGCAAAGCATGAACTACACTGTTGGAAAATGAATAATATTGGATAAAGCTCTTATTAACCGAGTGCGAGGTCCATACCGTAAGTTATGGACTGAGATTTTTTCCACTGCCTTATGGCACAAGCACGTTGTGCAAGGCCCATAATACTGTAAGTAAAAAAATGAGGATCTATAACTTACTGTACTGATTGAGCAAGCAAGGTTAATAAGATATTTATTACATATATGCCAAGGCTACTGGAGTAATTTTGATTTTCGGTCCATACTGTAAGTTATGGACCGCAAATTGACCAATCACAGTGCATGAAATTACATTGCCATATAATAATTGCTTATATACAGTGCATACCTCTTGCTATGCATTAAATAAAGTCAATCAACACTTTAACAAACATTAGCTTGTCATTTAATTGCAGTATAATCCAGTATTTGACATAGCAGTATCGGCAGATAAAGCAGGTATTCTGGAGTACTGGACTGGGCTCAAGAAAGATTGCAAATTCCCTGACAATTTGAATTTTAAGTTCAAGACAGATACAGATCTATTTGAGTTTGTTATGGTAAGTTGTAATGACTTGATGCGTGCCATGAATGATCAAACATGCACTGACCCAATGGATGTCATTTTTCATATATAGCTCTTATTAACCTAGTTTTTTCCACTGCCTTATGGCACAAGCGCGTAGTGCGAGGGCCATAATAAGTGGGAAAAACGAGAATCCATAACTTATGGTACGGATCGAGCAAACGAGGTTAATAAGATATTTATCATATGGCAAGGCTAATAAGGTAATTTTGATTTTCAGTCCGTACTGTAAGTTACGGCCCACAAATCGACCAATCATAGCACGGAAATTTACCTTGCCACCCCATATACCGGTAATGAGGTAGAATATTACATGTGCCATCACAAAAAGTAATCTGACCTGTTCTCTCAATTTAATTTACATCGTCACACCCAACAGCAGGAGTCAGGAACTTGGAAAGGGTTATAAGAGAAGCATTTCCCTGGGCATCTTCTTCCCCTCCCTTCCCGGACCCCTCCACCAGATGCCTTCGGTCCCCTGCGAGGATGGGTTCAAAAGTTTCAAAAACTATTTTAATGAAGGTTCCAGAAAAAAATTTTCCAACAAGCACCCAACATGCATACAAAAGGCTCATTCACAATATTTCAATATGTGGCAACAAAGTTAAATGAGCATCCAGACATGTACCATGCAAAAATTACAAAGAAATGTTATATGGTGTCGAGCCACACATACATTCTTTGTGTTTTTAGACATTTTTAAAAAATGGTAGTGTCATTTCTATTTACTTAAAGTTGTTCAGATTTCTAATTTCTATGTGCTTAGTTCCTTTTAAGAGTGATTCCCTATTGCATACAGTAGGTAAATCAAATTAGAGAAACTCAGTCCCAGTCCCCTATGGTCATATTTTATTAACATTAATGATTCATTTTGATTTGCTTCAGTGTAAAACGTACCCAGTCTCTTTGTCTTTCTCACCCAATGGTAAACTGTTTGCTACCACAGCTGCCGATAGAAAGGTAACAGAGCACCAACTGACATAATATGTTTTTTGTCAGTAGACCACTCCAGAAGTACATAACTAGAAGTGTCCATCTGGGTAATACCCCTATGACACATCAGATGTACAAGTGAGATATTTTTGATAGCGCGTGCACAGCCTCTGATTGGACCACAGGCAGCCCAAGCTATGTTTCTGTCGTGTATGTTTTCGATTCGGAGGCCGTGCGCGTGCTGATCTACAAATAGCTCACTGGTACATCCGATGTGTCATAGAGGTATTACCAGATGGACACTTCTAGTTATGTACTTCTGACCATTCACAAGAAAAATGGGTCTACGTAGATATTTGTCATGATTGTGTTATATTCATTGGGTTGCCATTGAATCAAGAAATGTTTTATTTCGACCAGCGGCAAGGAAAAACCAATTACCAACAGGCAACTAGCAACTAGCAACTACAACTTTGCAGTACTTTGCGGTAAAAAATCACAGTAAAAAAGATGCTGTTTTTATAAAGAATTCAAATTAGATCACTGAATAGTAAAGTCACTGAGAGAAAAGAGACCTTTATGACCCCACTTTGATTCATGCACTTGCCTCACACCTGATTAGTATTGGTCATGATGAGATACCAGCCCAACATTTAACGAAACTGTTGACAATACTCATCCATCTTATTGTACCTACCTGTAGATTAGAGTATTCAGGTTTCTAACTGGCAAGAAAACTCTGGTCTTTGACGAGTCCTTAAAAGTGTTTACAGAAATGCAACAGGTACTGTAGGTCGGAAAATACGTTAGTTAGGCCAAGGTCAGACGGCGTACTTTTCGTGAGCTCTACTAAAATAGGAATTTTCAGCCGGGCTTTATGTGTACACTCAATCCAAAGTACGTTTAGTTGTTCGGACTGATAGCAAAAAGCTGACAACCGCAAAGGACACTGGGATTAGTTCTTTCTCCGATTAATTTATAGCTGAACAAGGCAGGCCCGTGCTATAAGGTGCTGGCATCACGACAAAAATGAAACTGTAAAAAGCTTTCTTCAACGCACACTAATGAATAAATAAATTGGAAAAATAACTAATCCCAGTGTGCTTTGCGGTCGTCAGCTTTTTGCTTTTGGTCCAGACGTTTTTTTTGGAGGGAGTGTGTATATAGCTTGTGGCTAAGGCAGCCGCACCGAACGCCTGCGCCGTACCACGTGTACTCAGTTGATTCAGATAGCGTGCTTTCCATCACATTTATTGTCACAATAACCTACGGCTCATGGGAAGTACGTCGTTTGACTTGACTTAAGAATATGGAATTGAAGCCTAACCGGACTACCTAAGTACATTACCTTAATTCAGCAGTTAAATAACATTTAGAAAACTCAAGTATTCCATTATCTAGGGGTTAGAAGTGTAAAATGGGTTTCATACTGTTGTCGATCAAAACTGATTAGTCTGCCGTCTGCTCTACCAGTTTCTTATTGACAGCACAACACCTATTTTACAACTACAGTTACTGTCAGTAATTGTAGCCGTTTTGTGGAAGTTGTACATAAAGCCCAGTAGTTGGCGTTCCTTTTCTTCTCCAGCAGATCACTCGTGTGTAGGACATCCTACACAATTATTGAAGCTATGGCAGATTGAGAACTGATTTATTTCTTGTGTTTATAGCAAAAGCAACAGTTACCTGACATGGAGTTTGGAAGAAGGGTTGCCATTGAGAGAGACATTGAAAAATCGGATGCATTAAAATACTCCAATGTTGGTATGCACTGTAATATGCTAAAGGACTTGTCAGAAATAAGCAGGTGCGGGGGGAGGGGTGGTTAGGGACTGTTCATTAATTATCCCTTGGGGGGGCTGGAGGAAAAGTAGGAGGGCTTCCAAAAAAATCATACAACGAAGGGGGGGCTTTAATGGTGTTTGCTGGCTTAGAGGGGGGGTTGGAAGAAACAAGGAAGGTATGTCAGAGAGTTTAAAACTCTTCACCAAACTTTTCATGTTGAGAATTTTTTGTTGGGGGGGGGGGAGGGGGTTGTTATTTTTTTCAGAGGTCATATGAGGGGGTCTCATATTTATCCAACACTGAAAATATCGGGGGTAATTTTTTAGGCGTCATAGGCACTTTAGGCCATACAAAGGGAGGACCACTATATAATAGACCACCAAAAACGAGGGTCATGAAAAATTAGACACAGTAACATGGGGTAGGGTCAAGATATTTCATTCCTTTAATTGGGAGGGTCATTAAATTTTCATCAGTTTATTTTGAAATTCCCCCTTCCCTCCCCCCTGCTAATTTCTTAAATGAGTCCCCAAATGAGTCACCAGCTGGTTGGAGAATTTGTTTCAGCCAGTCACCCCAGGTTATAACAGCCTAAGCTGTTTTGCTGCTACCCCTTGCATAATTCCAAATTTCACTAGGCTGGTCAGCTAGATCATAACCTTGAAAGACAAATAGCTTAATATTTTGCCACCAGCTTGACACAGTAAATAATACATTCTGCCTCCTGAAATACGAGTGGCCACCCTGTTGAGCTTGTATACCAAGTAGCCTATTTGTTCTCATTCCATTTCAGTATTTGACGAAAGTGGATACTTTTTGCTGTATGGTACAATGCTTGGAGTAAAAGGTAAATCATCCTGTGACTTACTGACTGGCTACTCATTTGCTGTTATGAGATGGCAGCCATATTGGACAAAACAATAGGATTGGCATCCCCAGGGTACCTCTGCCTCGCTTTGACGCTTGTCAGAACTCTCAAAGCAAAGTGTTTTATTGTCATGGGAGTAAACATGTCTGCCACATGATAAAGTATTCAGAACTGAGAACAAAACTATTGACAATTCTTAAAAGTCACGTGATGCGGGCTTAGCCTCGAATCCAGAGGTGATCTTTGTTTTTGTTATACACCTATTTCAAAAATACGTTGTCGGGGAGAACGGAGGTTGCATGACCGAAATGAACTGTGGGTACATTTGGTATGCAAAATTTCACTAATTGTGTTGCCCTTGCTCGAATATGAATACGCCAACTGTAAAGCCTGGTTCTCACTAGCGATGCAAGCATAAGCATGTTCAGCACAACTAGTGAAATTTTGCATACCAAATGTACCCACAGTTCATTTTAGTTGTGCAACCTCCATTCTCCCGACGACGTTTTTTTGAAATAGGTGTATACCATGCACGATGTATTCTCTTTTGGAATTTCTTTTGTTCAACAATAGATATGCTGAATTCTATAGAACGACAATACATAGCTCTTATTAACCGAGTGCGAGGTCCATACCGTAAATTATGGACCGGGTTTTTTTTCCACTGCCTTACAGCGCGAAGCTTGCTACCGTTGCCAGCAGACAAAGATTTTTGATGAATTTTTGGCACTTTTTTGACATTTATTCAAAGGAGCCGCATACAAATAGCGTGGGGAAACGCAACAAGTTAATGAGACGGGCTTGTGGATACACGCTTTATGCGGCGCCTTTGAAAATGTGTCAGAGAAGTGCCAAAAATTCATCAAAAATCTTTGTCTGCTGGCAACGGTAGCGCGCCTCGCGCTGTAATAAGTGGAAAAAACGAGGATCCATAACTTACGGTACGGATCGAGCAAACGAGGTTAATAAGATATTTATTATATGGCAGGGCTGATAAAGTAATTTTGATTTTCGGTCCGTACCGTAAGTTACGCACCGCAAATCGAGCAATCACAGCGCGTGAAATTACCTTGCCATATAATACAATAGGATAGAAGACATTAGATTAATATATAATTCCATCCCTCAACAATAGATTCCAATACAAAACATACAAAGGAATATATCGAGCACCGACTGTTTTTTTAGTGTACTTTCTGCTTCATGCATTGTGAATTTAAAAAAAGAGACTTGAAACTGAAGCACGAAATATTTTGCTTATTTTGTGTCATAATAGTAAGAATATCAATGCCAAAAAACTAAAGATCATGGTTACATGTCTGATATTTAATGAGTGTTTGCTGTTTTGAATCAGTTGTCAATCTACACACGAACAGATGTGTCCGGATGATTGGAAAGGTAATGTTCTACAGTATGTGACTTGTAAACACATCAAGAATCTCAAGCGAAGCGCTTGCTCGAGACATTAAAAGTGAGAACATGGGTTTTAAAATTTGCTATTTTTCGGAACGTTTGATTCATAATTAGTTAGCTTAATGGTAGACTTGAAAAATTAGTCTTAATTTAGTTAATAAAAAAAACTTAATCTTGATGAGACAAAATACAAATGACATAGGTATGGCAAATTTTGAAATCCACGGCTTCTCACTCCTTGAGCATGCGCACAGAGCAGCACAGAATCCTTGCTTGTTCTCCCATCTCTTGGCTAAAACTTAGTTTTCCTCCCTTGTCAAAGTAAGTCAACATGCGAGCTTTCTTTGTTGCAGCTTGAGAACGTCCGCGTATTGCAACTGGCACTTTATCAAGGTCAACCTTCCAAACAGGCCACTTTAACATTGGTGAGTCCACTCGGGGGGGGAGGATCCAGGAAGGGATGCTAGAGGTGTATCCTCCTCTCATCAGTGATCTTGATGCTGTACCCCTCAGCTGACATGTTTGTTGTTATCATTGCACAATGTGCAGGAATTGCAGGCGGCTGACAACCCTTCATTGGCCAAGGAAGCCAAGGACCCTACTTTATTCTGTACGGGATTCAAGAAGAACAGATTTTATATTTTCTCGTCCAGGGGACCAGAGCTAAGGTAATACTGTGCATTTATATGTTGTCAAATGAATGGAATATCAAACCTAGCCGATATGGGGGAGAGGAGGGGAGGGGAGGGGAGGGGGTTTAGTCTATAAATTAGTCTACTGAATTTCCCCAATTTCCAAAATACAAAATACTTTATGCTCATGAATCTGAAGAATATTTTCTGATATACCAAAAAAGCAAAGATAAAAATGCTTCTCATGCCAACATACTCCAGAGCCCTTGGTAGAAGATTTTGAAAGCAAAGCCGTGCAGTGTGACGTTGACTCCCCCCTGTGGACTTCCTTTTCTCCCTTCTTCCATTTCTTTCTTGTTTTTTTTTTTTCAACACAGTCATGCAAGTAATCGCGCAAGATTGTTGCGTTACAAGCTGCAATTGCTCGTATAACCACCCTAATTTTTGTTTCACGACTTTGTTGCACAAAGAAGGCCTTTCTGCTTTGCAAAAAAGAAAATTTGCTGAGCTCGAAGTGGTAATACGGGCAATAATGGCTCTGCAACTTGCAACGCAACAATGTTGCGCGACGAGTTGCACGATTTTGTTGCTCGTATTACCGCACGTTAAGTTTCGTTTGTTGTTTTATTTTGTGGTTTTTTTTTGTCAGCGAAGAGAATGACCGAGATGTCTTCAATGAAAAGCCATCAAGAGAAGAAATCATGGCATCTACTCAGGTGAATACCAATTACCAACAAAAACGGGAGGAAAACACGAGACGGTGCAAATTATTGCAATTAATTTGGTGGCCATTTTGTTTTGTTTTTTCGAAGTTTGATGTCTTCTTTGCCGACCAGCATTTCGACGACTGTCAATCAAAACGCTGAAATTAAAAAAGGAATATCTTGAGGGAAGTTTGAGACTGAATCAAACATTTTAGAGGAACAGACAAAGAACATCTTTCATAGAGTCTAAAATCTCCCACTCAAGACAAGAATTTATTATAATTTTCAGTTTCAGTCTTGGATTGAGAGTAGGCGAAATACTGGTCGGTGAAAAAGACATTGAACTTTGAGGGTCGCACTTCAACGATAATGGTTGTAAGAATTATGGAAACTTGTCCTTACATCCAAGTCGCACTTTGTTTCTCCAACATTGGTTTAGCGTATCATTTTCTTCTGTTCTAATCCCATCCGAAATCATTTCCCACTTTTATTCTTTTTTGGGGTACCGAAAATAACGCTGGCTGACCTTGTTCTCAGTAGATGCTAGTATAGCATTTCCTTTGGTTGTAAATCTAGCCATCCAAATGTTGTTATCAAACCATGTAAAACAGTTGCAGCTAATCTCCGTCAGGCGTGACCAGTAGATCCGAGACTTCGAATGTAGTTTTCAAGACTTCATTTGAAATTCAAAATCTTGGCAGCGAAAGTCTGGAAATTCAAATTATTTTCACTTCAAGAACACATATTTTCGAGCTGAAACTTCATGATGTGGTTGAAACAGAGTTGTCTTGAAAAATATGTCACAATTATTTGCGACAGCGGTTAAAAATCCTAATTTTTAACTGAATTTTTGTTGGAACATCGGAACTTTTGATCGGAGATTTGAAATGTAATTATGAAGTCTTGAAAACTACATTCGAAGTCTCGGATCTACTGGTCACGCGTGACGTAAATTAGCTGTAAGTGAAATGCAGTTACTGGAAAATACAGGAAATTGAGATTTTTTCAGGAATAACAGCAAAGTGTTTGCCTTGGATTGCAGGGGTCAGGAGCGCCTGCTAAACTCCCTACAGAGGCTACTCTACACACTACAATGGGAGATATGACAATACAGTTATTTACCAAAGAGTAAGTTTTATTCATCTGACTTTTTAACTGTCTTAAGGGAGCATTCATAATTTATCTAGAGGGGGGCCTATGATGATTTCCCAATTTTCTTCTTTTTGTTTTTTGAAGCCCCCCCCCTCCCCTGATGATCTCAAGTTTTTTCTTTGACCCCCCCTCAGGAGGTGTCAAATAATCAAGGAAAAATACTATAGCCCCCCTGCTTGATTTTATTTTTATTGAACTTTTTCCATAGCCCCCCCTAAATCATATTGGGGAAAAAGAGTGTCCCCCCCCCTCAAAATCATCATAGCAATTATGAATGCTCCCTAACTTAGCTACAATCGTGTGCAAAATGTGTTGAGACTTTGCATCCATTCTTTTAGTAATTACAGCACAGGCAGCCCAAGCAATGCTCTTTTACACACAACTGACAGTGCACTCACTCTAACTAAAACACTTGTGCCGAAGAAATGTAAAAATTATCCCAACAAATCCTTATGAAACTTTAACATGTTGTTTTCAGTGTATTTCTTAACTAGTCTACGAAGTTTGAGCTCTATCGGAGCCTGATTTACCAAGTTTTTAATATTTTGTTTCTTTTACTATATAAAGTTTCATAAGGATTTGTTGGGATAATTTTTAGATTTCTTCAGAACAAGTGGTTTAATTAGAGTGAGTGCACTCAGTTGTGTGTAAAAGAGCATTGCTTGGGCTGCCTGTGGTTAGTCTCTGCGAAGTTTCCACGACGTTAGGCTCGAGTGCCATACACATGTGGTATTATCTCACCTCTTTCTGTTTGGTGCTGAGAATTTTTGGTGCATTGCAACAGCACGGCCTGGTGGTCTTTCCTCCTGGAGCTCAACCGCGTCCCCCCAACTCATCCCCGTCTCTCTCCCAGCTACAAATAAATCACAGGTTTTCAAAGGATAAGGCAATCTTTTATATTATAAATAGCAGACTCAGCTGAATGTTTGTTTGATCAGTTGACTGATAGATAAAGCAGCAGAAAAGAGTATTATATCCTCACTGCATCCATTGTCACGTCGCAGTAAGGTTAAGGCCAAACAAAAAAATCTGTGTGTTTCCTGTTGCATGAGAGAAAAAAATTGGGTCGGTAGGTCGTTTTTTTTTTTTTACTAATACAACACTTAGTTCAGTCACAAACACAACCAGAAGTGGACAAAAAAGTATTAGGGTCGGCAAAAATCGACTAGAAAAAATAGGGTCGGTCGCGCAACCGGAAACGCACATGTTTTTTGTTTGGCCTAAGTTATAGGGGAAAATCCGCGACGCAACGAGGTAGCACTGAGGAAGACGGGCATGGAACACCACCGCCACCAGGCCTAAGGGTGGGTGGGTGGGGCCAAATTCTTCTTTGGAAGCTCCAAACGACGTTGTGCGATGAGCCATGTGTGTTGACTAATTTATACTGCTCCATGCTAATTTATGCAGTGAGAATAGTAGCTATATGTACCTTCATAGGTTGCAACCAAGTCATCCCAGCTGATGGCTTTGCCAGATTCTTCTAGAGATGCCTGTGGAAAAGGCAGAGAAGGATCAATGATGAAAACGAATCGACATGGGACAATAGGCCATTTGCAGGATATAGTCACGTGACTGTTACTGGATGGCAAAAAATATTGAACTTACTTTATTTAAAGAATTTATACTCGATTACTAGTGTCATATCCAAACCCTTTTACAAAACACACTTTTCTCTTTATAATAAAATACTTGCGATTTCAAGATATGAATCATTTCGAAGTTTGTTTGCCATCCAGCCGAACCTTCCCCAAGAGA
>WUCR03002543.1:0-11743 GCA_009858155.3 Phymanthus crucifer
TACCAAATGTTTTGAAGAAACAAACAGCATCTCCATTGATCCTCAAGGTCAGAATGCTGAAATTTCGATCACTTCAGGTGACATTTTTGAAATGAAAACTGCAGCAGATGACGTCATAGCTTGTCAAACCCTGGAGGGGGTCCCTACGGATAAATTTCCTATCCCCCTTGATGATGATAGTATGAACATTCAACCAACAGCATTCCAAGAAGAAGATATGGACAATGTTGATGTGTTTACTGGCAGTTTGAGTGGAATCCTAAGCCGAAATGACGTTTATGATGAGGAGAGTGTTGACCTCGGAGCTGATATAAGTGGAGGAAGTCTGCAAGAAAGATTTAAGGTACAAATCAACAGTAGTAGTGGAGGCGATGACAGGACAGAGAATGACCTCTTGGAACACCAAAAGATATTAGCAGCTGGAAAAGATGATGATGAATCGGAAATGACAGTCTCACGGAAAGGTGAACTGTACGTGGCGAAAAACATCGACAAAACCGCCGCAAGCGATGTAATAACTGGGAATGAGACATTGGAAGCTGTGGAAAGAAATGAAACTGAATGTGAAGAACGAATGGAAGAGAATATGGAGGTCGATACGGAAGAGAAAAATTTGATTTCTTTCGATGATGATGACGTTGTTTTAGTCACTACCCGGGATTTGCTTCAAGCGACAGCGTTGACAATGAGAAACAGAGAAGAACATGGCCAAAAGATGGAACACTGCATCGATCTACTCGCTGAAGATGGAAAAGGTACACAGTCTGTTTTAGAGAGTAACACCTTGGTGGTGGAAGACAAAAGCCACGGTGAATCGGGTGGACTAAATGAAATGGAAACTGTGAAGAAAGGAAATGAAAGAGACTTTCCTTCTTTTCCAGTAGTAGGAACTCTAGTCGAGATTTCCCCACATTGCACGAAGCCAAGTCACGAAGCAGCTGGAATCACACTGGGGCCATTTGAGAACACCAGTGTTATTGTAAACTCCTGCAAAGATCGAATCCTCTCCGAGACTCCAACCTGTACAGACATGCACTTGAGTGAACAAGGAAAAACGACTATTTCCAGCAACGATGATGAAGACCAAAAACAAGCACAAGACACCCGAGAAAAAAGCATAAATGAAAGGCGGGAAGAAGCTGGAAATAGCTGTGATTGCGCTGGTTTTACACCCGACTCAGGAAAGGTTTTAGAAGCTCAATGTGACGATCTCCAAAGGATGGATGAAATTTGTTGCTCTCAGAAAAATGAAGAATTTCCAGAAAAGAAAACAGAATCAACGATCTATGGTTCATCAAAGAGACAGCGGGAACAAGATGCTGATATGGAAGGAGCTTTGAAGAAACTCAAAATAAACGATTCGTTTGAGGAAAACCATTTGACAAATGATCTGCAAGACACCAGAGACACGCGAGGAAATAGCGAGAACAAAGAGGAGAATACTCAAGGTACAGAGAGTATAAAATGTGACGATAATGTACGAGCAATGGAAGAAGAAGAATCCTGTTTAAACAGTGCGGAAAATATAGCAGTGTCGTCAGAGACGTCCCATGAACTTGACTCACACGACGAGCAGGAAGAAGGAAATGTTCTGCTAAATTCAGAAGAGAATTATGAACACGAGTGTGTGGTTGGGACTTCAAGGAATACTTCAGGGACCGAGACGTTAGTGGCCACTGCCGAGCAGGAGATTGTTCAGGACAAATTGATGGAACTAGAGACTTTGGTACAAATGAATTTGAATGATACTTTGATCGCTGATGACAGTGAGGACCAAGAAAATGTTGAAGTGGGAAACTCTATTCCTTGTTGCTATAGTGATGCAGTAAACAAGTCAAATGAAGATTTGAAGTTGCTTCTTGAGAATGAAAGAGCTGAGGACTGGAATGGCGATAAAGTTGAACGAGATTTGACAACCTTTCAAGACGATACAAAACAACTTCCGTTGTTGCCGGATGAAAACTGTAGCCCAACAAAAAGCGCCGAGCAAGCGTCTGCTAGCGGCGAAGATAGTGTTTCGGTTTTATCGGAAAATCTTAACGAGATTTTAATTGGCGAAAAAGAAAAACAAACCTCGAGTGAAGAACCTCTGGTACAAATATCAGCGGATTCGAATGGAGGCGTGGGTGTCACGCTAGATGGGGTCACGAGAGTAACGCAAGGCACAGGACTGAATGTGGAATTTGAGGGAAGTGTAACGCAAGAAGTGGAACAGTTGAGGAGAGATGTCACTGTAAAAGAAACGCAAGTCGCAGAACAGGAAGAGCAAATACATGCGGAGGGTCAAGCTACAGAACGTGAAGATGGCGGTGTAACGCAAGATGAGGAAACTGTAACGCAACGTGCAGAAAAGAAAGAATATAGAGTAAGTCTAGAGACAATACAGGAATGTGTCGAGAAACTGGAAGAATTGGAAATAGAGGAGATACTAACGCAGCAAGTAACGCTGGTACCTGCGGAAACGTCTAGCCAAGTAGTAACACTAGTAGAGCAGGGTGTCACGCAAGATGATACACGTGACACGAAGAAGAGAATAGCAGAAGCAGAAGAGCATGGAAAAGGTATAGGAGAAGGAACAGTAGATGGAAAACAGGTAGAAGTCGCGGGACAAGTAGCGCAACCAGAGGAAGTAACGCAACAGGTTGCGCAAGAGATAACACCAGAACACAAGGATGATACAAAGCAACTCAAAATAGATGAAAAAGTAACGCAAGAAGAGAAACCAGTTATGCAACTACAAGAGAGGGAGAAGGTAACACATGGGGTCCA
The DNA here is from genome assembly GCA_009858155.3 of Phymanthus crucifer. Taxonomy (NCBI): domain Eukaryota; kingdom Metazoa; phylum Cnidaria; class Anthozoa; order Actiniaria; family Phymanthidae; genus Phymanthus; species Phymanthus crucifer. Next base: position 2,770 of record WUCR03002543.1, read on the forward strand.
AGGTACCAACGATGACGTTAGTGCAGTAAAGCAACTGTTACAAGACGTAACGCAACCTGAAGTGGAAGGACATGTAACGCAAGAAAAAGAGGAAAATGCAAAAGAAGACGTTGATTGTACAATAGCACGGCGACAAACGGAGAAGAATAAAAAACAAGACGAAGACGGACAAAGAGAAAGGAAGAGAGAACAGCTAGAAGAGGAGACCCTGGAAGTTAAAAGAGAATCTGAGAGGAAGGAAGAGGTAGTGAGTCGGTTATCAACAGACAAACAACATGAAGTGAAAGCACAAGATTCAGGGATGTACTTTGATTCACAAGGAAATCAGATTAAATTGACTGAAACAAAAACGAAAATCGCGATGAAAAAAGAAGAGGAACATGGTGTTGATAGCAAATCTTCCGAAACAGGAAGTAAAGAAAATGAAATGGCTTTTGCGCAAGAATCAGAGAAAGATGAAGACAAAGAGACCCGCATCCGTTCGTTTGAAATGCTGGTTCATCTCGAGACGATCATCAAAGAAATCGACATGTATCGACGTGAGCAGAAGAAGCTACGAGACTCGTTCAAAATTTGCATGAATGAGATAATGATTAACCTCAGTTCCATGACCAAGGCTGTACAACTGATGGAAACACGACTGAATCAGAAGATCAAAAATGCTCATGAAGAGCTCAAGAAATGCTGTAGAAACCTGGATAGTGACAGAGCTACTATACTATCCATGGATGCTCTTCTACGGAGCTACAGTGCCACTCAGAACCAGTTTGGAGACTTAAGACAGAGAGTCAAAGACTTGGAAATCATTTGTACGGCTTTGAATATCAGTGAAATGCAGGATGAGATAAGTAATCAAGTGTCTGCTGAGATTGACGCGATGGATAGAAGGGTGCGAGTCACTGAGAATGACGTCAGTGACCTACAGCTGCGAGTAACCGAGCTGGAAGCCGAGTGTTCATCGTTAAGAAAACTAACACCAGTTGACGAACAATTAGAAATGCAGGCTGGGAGAAGGGAAGTGAAATTCGGTAGAGCAAGTGCACCACTGACAAGGGAGAATTTGAATGAAGAATTGTTGAGAAGCTCGCCCGTGACAGGACCTGGTCAGCGGTATTATGGACTGTATTCGGAGGAAGTTTGAACTTATCATTTAAACTTTTTTGTTCTCCCAAGACATTAGTATCTTAAGTTTGTAGACGAAGAACAGGGGCGGCGGAAGATGAAAATATTTGGGGGCACTGCAATGTATTTTAATTTATGTTGTAGTGACCGCTATTTAGTTTGATTGCAGACACATGCGTGCGTTGTTTAGGATTAATGTGAACCAAGATTTTGTGGGGGGCCAGGCCCCCCCAAAACATTAAACTGTATCAGTGCATGAGTTCCCAATGTGGTATGAGATTCTTTTGAAAACTTGTGATTTAACTGATGAGCATTCCACGTGAGACAGGGAATGACGACAAGTGAAACCAAGCAATTGATGCATTCCTGATGCTTCATGATCAAAGTAAGGCCTGTGGCAAACGTCGTACTACCCATGCACCAAACTCATTAAAAACAATGGATAATGAGCCAGCATTCTTTGATGCAATTAGTTCGGTGCATGGAAAGTTTAACGTTTGTTCTAGGCCTAAGGTATAATAAATTTTCAAAAAGTGCCTATGCCTCCCTCAAGATATGATAGATGATTTTCACCTAATACAAGGAAAGCACTCCCTTTTGGAGGTATGGATGTTCTCTAGGCATGAAATCACTGTTGTTCTTACAAATATGGGAGCTTGAATTCCCTTGCTTTCTTTCACTTTCCTGTAGAAGATTTCTGGAGCACTCTTGTTGTCATCACCCCTATCTTGTAACAGTCAAGGAGCTGTATCTATAGACCGTTTGAAATACCTTTTTAAAGAATGGGTAATTGAACATTTTCAAGGATACAGTCTCTGAATATCAAAGTGTCTCCACGAGAAGAAAGGATGAAAAACTGACTAAACATGGCTGATCAGTGCAATATTTCCTGGTCAAAATCTTGATAAAAAGGCCATATTGAAAACGAGGAGCAGTCAGTAATCAATAATTGACTGCAAAAGAAGAATTCTGAAGTATTTTTTCTTTGGGAAAACCAAGAATCATAAATTAATTTCCTTATTTCATTTTGACCAAAATGAAGAAGTTTTTCAATGAGAAGAGAAGTGGTTTGGTTTGCCTGTGGTGGAGTAGGCCTAGGACTTACGCATGCGTGGTAGTGGTCGAGTGTGATCTTCGCGGGGGGTGTTGGCATTTTTACACGTGTGTTGACTGTTTAGCGCGCAAACCAAAACTGACATTTTTATACGTTTTTTTATCCGTTTTTTGCTCTTTTGATCCCTTATTTTGTCTACCAATATGAGCGAGCTTACTCCTGCTTCTATCAAGAAGCTCAAAGTCGCAGAACTAAGAGCAGAATTGACCAAATTGGGTCTCGACACGAAGGGTACCAAGCCTGTGTTGTTGGAACGACTGCTCGAGGCGATTTCAGCACAAAACGAAGAAAATCATGCTGTAGAAGGCGGAAATGAAGGCGAAAACGAGACGGATAGTAAAGAGGAGTTGTCCCAAGAGAGCCAGGATGAATCTGCTGACTCTAATAAGCAAGAAGAGCCTGCTGTAAGCACCAAACCTCCCGAGGTAGTGAGCGAGGTGAAAGCCGAAGAGGAAAAGGTTGACGAAGAAAAGACGGATTCCGAAGTCGTTCCTGTCGAAAAAATGGAGACAAATAATGATAAAGCTGCTCCTGCAACTCCGCCTAAAGAAACTACGAAAGAAGAACCTGTTAGTAAGCCCGAAGACGCTGTGGTAGAAACTTCAAAAGACGAAGAGAAAAAGGTCGACAAGGGAGAACCAATGGATGAAACTGCCGGCGACTCTACGGCGACAAAACATACAGGTAATAAAAATATCTTGTTAGAGTTTCCCTGGACTTTCTCATTTTGTCGTGATTTTTCAAATCAAATCTCTGTTCCGAAATACTGGAAAAAGCGCTTGACAATATTTCTACCGTGGGAGCTCCGTGATTGATGAGAATTTTGGACTTCAATTTAGTCTTGTTTTGCTGATCTTGTTTAAGTGGCAAGTAACTCGTTCCCTAAATTATTCATGCCTTATACCAAAAAGAAATGCCCAACTTTGATGTTCATAACTGTGATGTTTTACTTTGCAGAGAAGTTTACTGTAGTAGCTATAATGTTACGTAACGATCATGAGTGTTGTGTTGTGCTTTGGAAAAAGCTTATATTTGTAAAGCTACCTTGATGAGGGTGCCAAATCGGTTCTTACTAAGGCTTGGTACATGTATTTTGGGCAACTGGTTTGCAAGTTTGTCGATGTCAAAAGATAATTTCAAAGGGTGACCAAACCTTAACTTTTCAGTTAGAGCATGACTTACCAAACGATGGCAAATTGGTACCGGTAATCCTGAAAAGTCAGATATGCCAACATTTGAGTTGTTAATCTGTACTCTATCTGCCAAGCCTCATAGATCAGTAAGGCTTATTTCACATAAAAACTCTAAAAGAATTTTTGTGAATGGGTAAAGCATGCATACAATGCTGGGACAAGCATGGCTTGTTATAAAAATCCAGATAAATAAATATTCATGCTGTATTTATCCTCATGTTCTGTATTACTGGAAGAAACATGGAGTGAATGCAAAGCACTTGAAATGAAATGTTTCGTAAAATGTAAAAAAAATATTCAAGAGATATTAAGAATACAGCAACTTTACCCTGCAAATTATATGAAGTAGTCCTGTTTTCACAGAATGTGCCCTAAAGATGGTGATTTTTATTGAATACCATTCATATTTTGTTATTTCACTTAACCATGGGAAAAGAAAAAAAATTGAAAGAAATTTAAATTGAAGACTTTTGTGGAATCTCTTGAGTTCATAGGCAATTTCACACCTTCTGTTAAAGTTAATCTCCCAGAGAAAATTAATTGAAATTGCAATGAAAATGATTGCTTAAATTTTTGTGACAACAAATCAGTTGCAGGAAAACTGGAATTTGGCTTGAAAATAGATGGCCTTTTAACCCTTATTAAAACATTTTTGATCAGATAATCCAAGCTTTGACTGTTATTTAATACAGTGAAAATTATTAACTTGCTTCTGCTGCTATTGCACAGACTAGCTTTCTTGACACTGTTGCTGTACATAGCCCTGTTATTTTATTGTCACTGATTTTACGGTGTGTGTCATTTGATTGAGCCCTGATTTCTTTCTTCTTGTTAACCAACATAGCACTCGTATCTTTTTAAATTCAGGGTTCGCGCTACTCCTTGAAAACCTTGAAAAGCCCTGGAATCGTGAAAGTGTTTTTAAGGGCACTTGAAAAGCCCTTGAAAATCACAAAAATGTTAAAAATCCTTAAAAAGTCCTTGAATCTTGATGTTCTATTCGCTGATCTGTCTTTTCTAATGAAAAACCACCAATGGAAAATAAACACCAATCCAAAAGCGTGTGATTTAGAGTCGTTTTCGGTACGGTTACGGTAGGAAATTCGAATGTTTTTATTGAGATTACGATACTGCTACGGTTACGATACAACACGGTTTGTTTCCCACTCATACGAAAACGACTCTATGTGAGTGTACAGAATTTGAACTGCGGAGTTTGCAGCTAAAATATGACGATAACAAGGTGGGGTTCCTGTGTTATTTATGATGTCGATTGCATCAAAGCAACTGGTAAGAATGTGGGAATATTATAGTTGTTTTCCTATAGACCCCCGTATGAGTGGGAAATAACACAGTCACTCTACTATACAGTTACGATACGGTTACGGCAAAAGTTATGAATGTTTCTATTGAAATAACGGCTACGATACGTATCCTTTCCCACTTATAGGTAAACAACTCTAGCACTCTTAAATCAAAGAATCAAGGGTTTTTCAATCCTTGTGTAACAATGCAAAAAATTGTAATTCAGTGGGAGTTCTGACAGATCTGTACAAAAAATAGTCCTTGAAAATCGATTTTTTTTGTGCTTGAAAAGTGCTTGAATTTCAGAATGAAAATTTAGCGCGAACCCTGTAAATTCATTGCTTTCATCATGGAAAGTGGATGCACACAGTACAATTTTTATAATTTACTTGATCATTTCAGTATAGTATTTATCTAGTTATTATTTAGTTGTTACTTAGGTTGGTATATTTGTGAATTTTATTTAATGTCATTTTTAATATTGTATAATCACAATGACAGATAATGTAAAGTCAGAATTACTACTTGATTGTATAGTGTTGAGAAGGCAACAATGCCAGAGGGATACAATACTTGTCATACCACTCCATTTGTTTACCCAAACAAGAGCAATAAAAGTTGATATTTAGCCCTGGTTATTCAACACTTAATACCAAGAAAACCAAATTTTGTCTGACATTGTGAAACCGAGAAAAATATTTCTTTAAGACTTTCATAGACTTTGAAGAAGTTTTCATTTCATTTATTCTGATGTTGGTAAGTTTTGTTGTCTTCATAACCCTGTCTAATATTTCAGCCACTCAACCACTTTCTTGGAGGGCTAAGATGAGGTGTGTGGTGCACTGGACTCCCAGACTGACAAGCAGCATGTAAAGGCAGGTCCAAATCACGTAGGCAAGGTTTTAATTACAAATCAAACACGGTTACTCAAGAATCAACACTGATCAACTGCTGTGGAAAACCAGGAGAATATGTTACCAGTCAATGAATGTTGCAGAATTAATGGAAGAGAATTAATGGAGACTTGAATCAAATTAAGACACCTATATAGGATTGATTGTTCGATGTACTGCAATGTATCGCCTGGAGCGATATGATATGAGCCGATATCAAATGATAAATAACCTGTGACATAGTTCTATAGAGAGTTCTTCAAGAGCGTCATTAAATATTGTCGCAATCCTGCAGCTTTTCATAAGCTGTAGATTACAAAGTCACTAACAATTTATCCAGGATCTTACGTAGGTGTTAATAGGCTCAAATTGCCAAGTGATGAATAACTGGGAAATTAGGAAGAGGGCAAGAAACAAGTTTGAAGAAGTAGAATAATACTCGTGTTCTTTTTCTGGTTTGATTTAGATACTCCCAAGGATCAACCTGGTGATGACCTTGATATATCTGTCAACATAAGGTAAACATCTTGGAAGCAATACTATAAAGCACTACTGTACCAAATTCACTGAACTGTTCAAAGTCCAAAAAGTATTCATTCACTCTACCTGGTTATTCAAGCTACACAGTCACATGAGTTGTTTTTGAGTGACCAAAATGATCATGTGACATGCAAATTCTTGTTTGAATAATGGAATTGACAGGAATTTGAGTATCACATGATCATTTCGGTTGCCCAAACAAGTATAAATGTTTGGTTCAAATAATGAGGTCGAATTGATTGATATTTTTTATAGACTATGAAGAGTTCCAGTGAATTTGGCATAAGACTACCTGTAACATAAACTCGTACTTCGATCCTCAGGGTTTTTTTCATAAACAAGGTTTATCACTTGAGCATACAAAACAGTTTCCCCAACCAGTGTTTCTTTAACCTTCTTTACTAACGATTGTCATTTCATTTTCAGTAAAGTGGAAGAGGAGCCTGAAGTAGAACTTGATGATTCACTTGTTGTATTGGACAAATGTAAGGAGAATAAACTACAGTTCTAACTATTGACATTCTTGTTCAATATTTTTGTTTACATTCTGAAATATCCCTCTTGAATGATGAAAGTCAGGACATCAAAAACATACAGTTCAGAGTGGTATTAAAGGTATTGAGTTTAGTGGAGGGTGGAAACCAGAAAACCTCCTACTGAATTCACTGAACTGTTCACAGTCTGAAAATAATGATCAACTTGTCCTCGTTATTTGACGCATGTGACTCGTATTATGCGAGGCATGCTGAATTTCTAAGAATCAGACCTTCAACTTCTAAAAGTAAGCTACACCACTCTTGATTCCCAATGTGATATTTTTGCAATTTTGTTTTCCCAAACAGAATTACTGAAAATAGTTATTGCTAGCTCATTAAATGCTGTTAATAAAACTAAAAGGTAATTATGGGAATGTGAAATGGTAAATAATGCTTTAATTTGTTCATTTCAGACAACTGTGACCTTCACGTTAAGATCAGCCCACAAGCCCTGAGTATTAGCGGTCTGAAAGACGACAAAGAAGAAGCATTTACATACCTGTGTGGTGGAGCAAGAGCAACCTGGGGGGTCACCAGTGGCAAGGTGTGCTACGAGGTCAAAGTGACTGAACTACGAGAGGTAGACCTGCCTGATTCAGAAGAGCCAAAACACTTTGTCAGGGTCGGATGGTCTGTGGATGCTGCCAATTTTCAACTTGGTAAGTTAGCATTTCACTTGGGATAAAATCAAAATCTCCTCTTTGAAAGAAATGATGTCCAGTTAAAACTACAGTATAGCCAATCACAATTCAGACTTCAGCTGCATCTGTAGTGATTTAGTAATTTGACTGTTTCCTGAGACATTGCAATGGATTTTGTACTTTGTTTTTGTCATTCATTTACACTATGCAATATCCCTCTTGTTACCTGATCTTCCAGTATGCTTACTGGCTTGACGGCTATTTGTGTGTTGTATTAAAACATTCAAGTGTCAGGCTTGTGGAATAGTTCAAGTAATTATATAGCAAGTTAATTTTCTGTGCAATGATTGACTCATTGTTTGGGGCAAAATCAAAATTACTTTTATAAGCATTGCCATATAATATATTAGTAACCTTGTTTGGTAGGTCTGTACTGTAAGTTATGGATCATGATTTTTTCTGCCGATTATGGACCTCACACTACGTGCTTGAGGCATAAGGCTGTGGAAACAGCTGTGTCCACAACTTCCACTGCAGACCTCGCAATCAGCCAATAAGAGCTATGTGTGCCCATTCGAACATCTTCTGTACCTTTTTTTGAGTATCGTGGTTGCACTTATTGTTTAGGGGAAGATGCTTTGTCCTTTGGGTATGACAGCTCAGCAAAGAAATGCAGCAATTCAGAGTTTACCGACTTTGGTCAGACATTTACCAAAGATGACGTCATCACATGTTATCTTGTGAGTACCTCATTATTAGATACTCTGGCTTATTGTAAAAGGCCCAATGTGTAGCTGTGTCCATTACAACACTGATCTTGGACCATTTAGCACAATGCTAGGATCTTGGGATTCTTCCATCCTCCTAGATTTTCTATATCTTTGACTCTGGCACTTAAATACTAAGGAGATAAGTTGCTTTTGGAAACAAAGGCTTCAGAAAAATCTACATGTTATTATTTCTTGTTGTCAGTAGAAATTGATATTAGAATAATTGTTGATGGTGTGTTGCTTGTCAGGACCTGGACAGTGAAGTAAAGAAAATTTCCTTCAGCAAGAATGGTGAAGATGTTGGAGAAGCATTTGACCTGCCAGAGGAAGCACAAGGAAAGGCCCTCTTTCCTCACGTCCTTATTAAGAATACTGAATGCAATCTGAACTTTGGATCACAGGTATGTAGTAAGATTTGAAACAAACCCTTTGCCATGCTTTGTTTTTAATAGAGCAGAGAAAGTGATGAAAAGCCAGAGGTGTGCGAGATTTCCTGAATCTAGCAGTTTGTCTTTTGGAACATCTTTCTTTTAATTTAAGTATTGAGAGTTTTCAAAGCTTGGGAATGTGAGATACTGGAAAGATATTCTACAGCATCACACCAAATAAATATATGAAGGCTATTTTTTCAAAAGGAGTATAATGGGAAATGGGCGTGGTCTCTTGAGAGGAAAACAATTTTTATCCCAATTGTAAACACCACGTTTTAATTCCTGTTATTGAAAAATGTCAACATCAAAAGGGTCTTACAGCTAAAATACGTCAGGCGTGACCAGTAGATGTGAGACTTCGAATGTAGTTTTGAAGACTTCATTTGAAATTCAAAATCTTGGCACCGAATGTCTGGAAATTCAAATTAT
>WUCR03002631.1:0-11739 GCA_009858155.3 Phymanthus crucifer
CCGGGGGGCCCCTGGCCCCCGGGGTGGGGCAATTTTTCCCGGAAAAATAAATTTGAAACAAAAACCCCCCCCCCCCCCCGGGGCCCCCCCCCCCCCCCCTCGGGCTTAACATTGATAGGTGCATTACGATCAGAGCCGGCTAGAGTTATTGGCGCTGTATTTTGAAGTCCGTTTTTTTACTATTTCCAACGATATTTATCAGTTTTCTGTGCATAAAATCTTCTTTGGGGGAAATGAAATGTATTCGGTATTACAGACTTCACCCGGGGTATCTTGGCCCCAGGGTGTATGGACATATCGGCCATTCACCCCCGGCCGGCCGGGTCGAAACACTGCTCACAGGCTAGCGGCAGAAATCGTCTCAACCAGAAATAACTAAATAATGCATTTGTAATCTTTAAAAGCGGAAATTGTCGAGTCTTGCTCAAGCGAGCTGAAGAGAGTACACCTAGAGACTAGACAAGCACGGGATGTACATGTTAGCGAGCAGGTTGATAAGCTAATGTGGTTCTCAGCACGTGGAAAATGTTGGGAAATCTGAACTGTAAGATCACGCTTCCGTTTTCGTTTCCAGTCTGATTCTTTAAAAACAAGCGCAAATCTATCGAGCTGATTTATCTTGAATTTTCGGATTCTAATAGCCACGAATAACGTATGACAAAAAAGCGCAACCTCCAGACGTAACATTTTCCCTTTTTCAGGCCCGTGTCTTTTCCTAAAGAATAAGATTCTTTGTTTCAGTTGTATCCATATTCATGCGCCTTCTCATGCGCAACCATTTTAAGACAAAATTAGGACCATTAAGGGAAAGGCTGTCGGTTTGGATGACACTTTGTTGCCTTTTTTCCAGGACTATCTCACCAAGTATGGCTACCTTAGTCGTAAAACCTCAAGCACCGGCCAGCTGATGAGTCAAGAGGACCTTGCGCAGAGCTTACGAAGCCTACAAAGGTTTGCTGGTTTGAATGAGACGGGGAAACTCGATGCAGCAACCATCGCGCTGATGGGGCAGCCAAGATGTGGCATGCCTGATGTCAGCCTCGCTGATAAGACCAAACGACGAAGGAGACATGTCTTGCAGGGCACACGGTGGAAGAAGAAGGTATGCGTGTGAGATAAATAATGTAGCCCTCTCAACAAAGATGCAACCTCATTGGAAGGGATCTGTACGAGGGCGTATCGATCCAGAGAGACAATTGGGTGACTGAAAAATAATTAGAGAAAAGACCGCCAAAATCATTAGATACGATTGAAAAACGGCAACGCCCCTGAAATTGTTGGATCCACCTCTGTAATGTCTTGTACCTTCATCAGAGATTCCTAACTCTAAAAAGTAAAATCCTAAAGTCTAAAGTGCCTAGCATAAACGCGATGAATAACCGCTCGCTTTTTTGTCCTTCGTTAGAGACTCACGTACAGAATCAAATCGTTCACTAAAGATTTACCCGCAGTGGACCAAAAACGCATCTTCAAATGGGCTTTCGACTTGTGGTCCAGAGAGAGTAAGATGAAGGTCACCGAAGCGCCTCAGTCGCTATCAGACGATAAGGTCGACATTACCATCAGGTTCGCCTATAGAGAACACGGTGATTATTATCCCTTTGATGGTCTTGGAGGAACCTTGGCACATGCTTTCTATCCTCATGATAATACTGGTAGGTGGAAATGATATTCGTTGAAAATCTTTGAACGTTAGTGATACCCTAGAACAACCCTCTGGGCCGATCGTAGTCAGGGCATGGCTAGTCACAGATCGAACCATGAAACAACCTCTGGGCTGATCTAAGTCGGGGCATGGCTAACTCACAGATAGAACCCTGTAAAAACCTCTGGGCTGATCTAAGTCAGGGAACGAATGGCTAACTTCACAGATAGAGCCGTGGAACAACCCTCTGGGCTGATCTAAGTCAGGGCATGGCTAACTCACAGATAGAACCCTTAAACAACCTCTGGGCTGATCTAAGTCAGGGCATGGCTAACTCACAGATGGAACCCTGAAACAACCTTTGGGCTGATCTAAGTCAGGGCATGGCTAACTCACAGATGGAACCCTTAAACAACCTCTGGGCTGATCTAAGTCAGGGCATGGCTAACTCACAGATTCATTTGGAATTTAGCTTGCTCGAGCGTACTCTGCATGAGACAGCAAGTGAACGAGGGAGGATATTGTATCCAACCTGGAGTCAATCGAGTTCCTCGTCATTCGTCAAAGCACTCTGTCATGTTTTGACTAGTTAATTAGCATTAAAAGAAAAATGTTGATTCTACTCGGCCACCTAGGCAGGCACGATACTATGGGGTCAGATTAATGACGGACATTTTCAATTAGCGTGGCCATGTTTTCCATTTCAGAATCGAACACTGACGTGTTATTCTTGTGAAAATAAGATTCTTTGTTTGAGTTACATCAATATTCATGCAAAAACTTTAAACAAAAAGAAAACTTGGTTTAAAATTCTCACTTGTATCCCAAAAAGAAATTTATGACCCACTGTCGGTTAAATAACTCATTGCACCCTCTTCCATCCCATTAGGCATTTCAGGCGATGCTCACTTCGACGACAGCGAGACCTTCACCACAGGAAAGCGCAAGGGCGTAAACCTGGACTGGGTTGCTTTGCACGAGTTTGGTCATAGCTTGGGTCTGGACCACTCGAACGTTCGCGAGTCTGTCATGTATCCATGGTACAAGGGCTTCATGAAGAACATCAAGCTGACTGTGGATGATATTGGGGGAATACAAGCTCTCTATGGTAAGATACACTGTCTCGATCATCTCCGAGGTCTCATTCAGTGTCCGGGATATCGGAGGAAGTTCCGGGTCACCGAGTAACGGATGCTCGTAATTTCTAAATTGCTCACATTGGCTTTTATAAAATTCAATTTTGCAAGCTCATGGTCGTTTCCCTATATTTGTAAAATTCTGGACTATCAAGTCAGTCCCAGTCAAGGCGACTTCTGCGGCGACTTCTTACAAGCGCTGTCAAAGCACCTCATTATTTCAGAAGGACAAAATAATAGAATTTCAATTCCATTGCTTTGTCCTCAAAATTGGTGGGCTGCATTCTGAAGTGCTAGAGAATGTTTTAGGGGCGTGTAAGAGGATGCTGGTCTGCAGAAAGGATGTAGTTATTTGTGGCGGGTATTAGACAGTCTTGTTATTCGCAAGTTTGGCGAGCTAGCGTGGCACAGCCAGCAAGTCTGCACGTCTGTTTTCCCTTCATTAAATGCACGAGTCGATGATGGTGAATCGTTAGTGAGTCAAATAGGTCAGTCCACTGAGTCAGTCAGCGTCAGGAAGTCTATACGCCAATTGAGAATTGAACTTCATCGGTTAGGGACTCAATAAAACGCCTTGATGGTATGCTATTTGCTTCTCGGTATTAGGGGGATTTCATCTGTCCATATGTCTGCCTTTCCATTAGCATGTGTGCGTGTATTATCCTGATCTTGACATGTACCGGTGTCACTAGAGTCTCCAGTCGTGGTCCTGCGGTCACTAGCCAATGAAGGAGAATCTCCACATCAAGCACCGGCGTATCATTTCCCGTTACAACTCTAGGAAAAACTCACAGGTTAATCTTCTGGTTTTTCTTTCTCACGGGAATAACTCAAGAGCGCCAGCCCGGCTCCATGCCATCGGTCTGTATTCCATTCAAAGTATGTCAAGGTTTTGTGGGTCAACCAACATGTCGTTCGGTTTCTAAGTTTCAATGATCTGTAGAAGCCAAAGGTTCGAGTTCTTAGCTAAGCGGTTTGCTCTAAGAGGAACTAATAGGATCTAGCAAGATATTTATACCGGCAAGGGCCCAAAGGCCAGGAGAAACGAGTTGGCAATGGGCAAATGACGACATTCTTGAATGGCCGAAATGAATTCTCGGAATGAGTCATGGAGTCATTTCTTTTGCGGCTGAAGTATCTTGTTTGTAGGTGGAGATTTACCAACCATTTGTTCATTAACGTCGTTTGCCTTGACAAACAAAAGATTCGAGAATGGGGGTGGTCTATATTGTTAATGGGTTATGTCCCCGCCTTGTTGATGCAGTTGTTGTTGTTGGTGGTGATGGTGGATGTGGTGTCTTTGCTACTGTTTGCCGTTGTTATTGAGGATGTGTAATCTGTTCAACGTCAGATTTTAATCTGTCAGTTTTTAAACTGTTTTCCTCATTTTCTTCGTTGTTACTGTCCTTCAATATTCCCTAACATTTTCAACTTCTTCCTCCCTCCAGGTGCTCCAGAAAGACGCAAACAAACAACCGACAAACCCTACACCAAGCGAAAAAGACCAAGCCAGCCCGTGATCGACGAATGCGAAATAGAACGCTTCGACGCCTGGGTATACTCAACCAAAGAACAAGAGACCTACGCGTTCATTGGTGATTATTACTTCATAGTGGACCCCATGAAAGACGGGGTCGTTAGTGGGCCGCTTAAAATTGCTGACAAATGGAGGGAAGTTCAAACGCCAATTGACGCCGCTTATACCCGCAATGACGGAAGGATTGTGTTCTTCCGAGAAGGAACGTAAGTAATCCGCTGTTTTACCCTATGTCAAGAGGCTGTGCATCAAACGATATGCGAATTGTCTTGCACAATAACTGCACAGATTGTCAGGATATATTTTACCATTAGTACTGCTTGACTGATTCGCTTCTCCGAAGGCTTAAGGGGAGTTTAAGCTCTTAGGATTTCCTCAACAGATGGTTTTGTGCTCTTGCATTCCTGGCATACTAAACCAGACATGTGCATCCATGGAGCCAACCTGACTAATGGCGATAATGAATCTTAAGCTCAATGTCGTCGAATCGTAATTGGTCTCCATCAGTATTTAAGAAGCAATTAGGCCACTTCCGTTCCAACATCTGAATAAAGTCAAGCAAATACAATTACAGCAAAAATTCTTATTCTTGACCCATGGAATAAAAATCAATTTCCATGCGCAACTGTATATTAAACAAAGGAATGATATTGTAGGGAATGACAGATGGCCTGTAAATTACCATTTGCCATACATCGGTTACTGGTCAAACACAAGCATCCAGTCGAGGCTGTAAGGTACAACTTTGCATCATCCTTTAAAACTACCTTGGCACCTCGCTTGAGTGCTTGGTGTTTGGCCAGTGAACCGCCTGTATGGAAAGTGGCGAATGTGAAAACATTACGCCGAAGCCGAACAAGTTCGTTTACTACACATTATTCAGTATTCACAGGGAAAGCTCATTGGAGGTGGTTGGAGCCTTCAGTGTGTTTTAACAGTCATTAATGTTTGCGTTTCTCTCTCGTTTCCAGGTACTGGAAGTACTATCAAGGTTACCTGGAAGAAGGACCAAAGCCCATCACACATTATGGGTTACCTAAGGTGCTGAAGAAGATGAACGGGGCCTTTGTATGGGGACGGAATTCACGCACGTACTTCGTCAAGGGCAACCAATACTGGAGGTACGACGAAGGTCGCGGCAATATTGACCCAGGGTACCCAAAGGATGTCTCCGTCTGGAAAAACATCCCATTCAAGATAGACACCGTCATGAAATGGAAAAACGAAAAGACCTATTTCTTTAAAGGGACTAAGTATTATAAACTAGATGATTATTCAGTGAAGTCCGATGCTGGGTACCCTAAGAGTATTGCGCTAAAGTGGATGAAATGTGACCAGAGTAAACTCGAAGATGTCCAGACAACCACAGGCCCTACAGAGAATGCTACGGATGTCAATAGTACGAGAACTTCAATCAAAGCTGCACAGGATGGCGCTTCAGGAGGACAAAATGTCCTGCCTAGTATCCTCATTGTCATGTTCGGCTTTCTGACAGCAGCTAAGATAATATAGGTAACAGTCTTCATTTACTGTTTATGGCTGAAGGGGGAAAGTGTTAGAACTCGATGACAAAATTTTGTTGTCATTTAAGTAAGCGGTTTTAGTTACTATTTTTTTTTTGAAGATTGAATTTCTTTTTCAAGGGTGCGTGTGAATTTTTGGGCCTATCCTGGGGCGGTGGATGGGTACTGAATTTTTTTCTTGTTACGAGGTGGAATCTTAACACCCTACCCCCCCCCAGTCATACAGTAATCGGAATACAACCTGAACGAATTCAAATTCGGCAACGTTAGGGAAGAAGAAAATAATGAATCCTAGTAACTATGATTTAAAAATCTCGACGATATAAATAGATATATATGAATTTTTCCAATAGTTTTTAAAATGGATTCAAATATCTTTACTTTGATAGGAATTCTAATGAAGAAATTCTAGGTTTTGTAACATGATTTAGGTACTGCATATTCTAATCTAATTCCAATTTACAAATTCACGAAATAGCTACTTCTGATCGAAGTTAAATTATGCATAGGAACTGAAAACTACCGAAGGAATATTTATTATCCTTGAGAACAACACAAGACCATATATGGTCATTTTGAACCCGTGAGTTCATTTCTCGCGCCATGACGTCATGGCCGCCATATTGGATAGTACTAGTTCGAGAAGTACTGTTCGATTTGATCCAATATGGCTGCAATGTCGTTGACTTTAGTTTTCACAATACTCAAAGGAAGCCATATATAAGGCAAGATTTCTTAAAAAACGAAATTGATGAACATTCTCTTTCATGATCGATTAGTTAAAAACGGACCGAATAAACTTCACATGAAGAAGTGACATATAAAAATAATCATTATCCAGATTGATTTTTTCAAGCAAAGTGATTGAATGTTCGCCATTCCTAGGTTAAGGGTGTTTCGACTTGGCATTGCAATGAAATTGTAGGGCTAGATGAGGGGACAAAGCAGTCAACGCCATCTTGGAAATACGTCATCGAAACCAGTCCCATAATGCAATGCAACATGCGAGCGATTTTTCTCTCGATCTCGGGATGGCCGACACCTTCAAGTCAGAGGTTTGTAGTTTGAACCTTCGCTAAAACTCAAATAACAGTGTCTCCTTTCATTTTTTTAATCTGCTGTATTTAGTTTTATTACATTATTTCGACAAGCAGGTTTTCCATTGATTCCACGAAGCTGTGCTATAGGTTGTACATTTTATAAATATTACTTTAGCCAATTCGTTCCCAGGGTCCTTCTATCAAGTCGTGAGAGGGGCCCTTGGTATCTAGTAGTCAATATAAGCCTATTGCAAATATTTCTTGTATGACATTGTGAAAGTATAAGTATAAGATAGAAAGTCGATATTTTTATGGATAAGAGCGTTACTGTGTAACATTTTGTAAAGTTATCAAGCCATTGTATTAATTTATTGTTGTATTTATTATCTGCTGTAAAATTATAATAAAAATCCAGATTTTTAAAAACTGTCAGGATATGCGTTTCCTGTAAATCATTAGTAAAACAGTCAGCCATTACAAGCTTCGGTCCAAGATCTCCCCGTACGCTCTGCACTTTCCTGATATACAGGGGCGACTATAGCCATATTGTAGGGCCAAAATACCGAGTGCCTTGGGGCCTTGGGTAAAGAAATACCTTTCATGCTATTAATGTGGACTTTGAAAAAATGAAACCTGGACTTTAAGTGCCACCACACCTTACCAGGAAAATAGTCGGGGTATAACAATGGCTGAAGGAAACTGTTTCGTGAAATGAAACGAAAACCACGTTTGGCTGGCACTCCAGGTGACTCAGTAAGGTACAAATCTGACTGTGTCCTAGCACTAGCTTAGCGTGACTGCTTTCTATGACTAAATCGTGTGGGTTTCGTGGTTTCATCGTCATAAGCAACCTAGTTAACTCGTTAGTGATACATTTTCCCCCCGACAGAATAAATAAAGAAGTGATCACGAATGTGTTTCAACGCCAGGAAGATTTGGTCGATGACGTATGTCCCGGATGTGGTCAGAACTGAAAAACGTCTGTTTCCCTTTGAGCTCTATTGCTTGCTTCCGGCCAATGAGGAAGATGGCATGTCTTGAGAAATATTCCTTTCCGGTATGATGTCATCACGATCGTTATCTTAACCAAACTTCCTATCACGTGCGCCGTTTTTTAAAAGCGATGTTACCATAATACTTCTCCCCTCCCCTCCCCTCCCCCCTCCACGATTCCTGTCCCTCGTAGCCTGAGTATTAGGCCTTGTTGGGGATAATCGAACTTCAACATGAAATATCTCAGCAAAGAAAAATAATATCATCGAAAGGAAAATTACATTCCGAATTATTTCCAAAGGGCTTTCATATTCTAAAGAGATCCTGAAGGGCTTAGTGGCACACTTTAGTATTTCTGACAAGCAGTAAAAAGAAACTTTGGTCTGTTTACTCAGCCATTGCCAACAATAAACAAGAGTAAAACAATGGCAAAACAAAAGATTGTACATGGTCACACTGTGAAAATGTGAACAAAGACATATAACAAAAGTGATGGTAGCCATATTTGTAGCATGTAAAATATTCAGCAAAATACAATGTACAACACAGAAAACAATAGTATGGTTTTGTTGGACACCTCCAACATGGCCGAGTGTCAAGCACAAATCGAACTCCCAAAGGGGCGCCCCTTACTATTGGTTTCATGATGCAATTTCTTCTTTTCGCGAGCAGCTGTTCTCACGTACATCTTACGGGTTCACTAAAAACCTGTAAACATCTTGTTAACCAAACTACTTTACTTCCAAAACACGCCAACGCAAAGCAACAAAGACTCCGAAGAACAGCCAAGGTTACTGCGGTCATCAAGAACACTGTGGGAAAAACTCTCTAAGCAACCAGGTCAGCACTGTTATCTCTCGCAATCTTTACGAGTTAATAAGCAGTTCATCAAGACCCCCCTATGAAGAACCAAGGTCACTGCGGTCATCCAAGACAAATCTTGGGAAATCTCTTTTCTAACCAACCATTGGCAGAGTCTATGCCAAGCTATTCGATCTCTACGAGTTGATGGGCAGTTCCTCAAGGCTCCCTCACAAGAAACCAAACTTAGGACCTGAACATTTCTTATCCAAGGTTGATAGTACCCATGTTGATACTGCATGTTATCTTACGAGCGTTATTGCCTTTAATCAAGTCGCCCCCCCCCCCCCCTCCCCCTACGAAGATTCCCAACATTGAGAAAATGTAGCCGGGAAATGTTTTTCTTCGGCCCACCAGGTTGACACTGGATGTTATCTGTGCGAACCTTATTGCAGATAAGCCTTAATAATTGATTTCGCGACACCCTCTGACAAAACTCCTAAAAAAATCACACTGTGGGAAAATCTCTTTCACTAGCTTCAGGTTGAAACTGTTTAGTACCTTTAGGAACTTTGTTTCTTCAGGAATTAATGAACAGAAGTGTGCAGTTGTGGTGAAGCCCCCCCCCCCCCCCACCCAACCCAAGAAAAAGTTATAAACTGTGTGGCCATCCCGCAAAATACTGTGGCAAAATTTCTTACTCCCTACAAAGACAGACACTTTGGAAAGATTTCTTTAACCTAGTAGCAAACCAGATTGAAAACGTTTCTTTACGAACTTTATTTTACGAATTACAGAACAGAATCCCTGAGTTCGTCAATTTATTAATTAACCTTGTTTTGGGGTGTTCAAGGGCAGCAAACACATGGTCCATTACAAGGATCATTACTCGCTTGCTGATCGTAATCTTTCTTTACAAAATCCGTTTAAGTAAATACTCTTAAAATTTAATAGTTTTTTATACAATTTTTTAAATTCCCTCGATTTGTAACGTGGTTCTAACATTACCGACCTTCCTGATGGGTTTTCATTTCTTGTTTAATGAAAGGAAAAGCTGTTTTTATGTATAAGTGGATTCGAGGTAGAAACTATCTTGACGACTTTCGTGGCTCTTTTGGGGACTTCCAAATCAAACAACGTATACAATTCAAGTTATCGATCTGCTAACACCTTACTGAGTGAGTGACACACTTCTATATTCAGACCCCCTCTAAGCTTCGCGTATCCAAGGGCTAAAAACTATGCCTTACTCAAAAATGGTTTGCAAAAAAGCAGAAAGGATTAGGGTTATATTTCAGATTTACATGGAATAAATCTGCTAATCCAATGAAAAACTCGCAAGTTTGTTTTATTTGTCGCATCGGCACGCCCAGCCCTACCTCCAAGATGCGCTGCACTCACTAGTGTGGAAACTTTGTGCATAGCATAGCATAGCATTCAGTATTCTAGGGGTTTGAAATAAGTATTGAAACCCACGACCCGTTCTCTGGGCAGACACTAAACGAGGGACGCAGTGCGCAGGCGTGGTAGTAATAGTAGGGCCAGCTACTCGAGTAAACTACTTTGTTCTATCAGTAAACAAGAAAGAAAACCAATTTCCAAAACACTGTGTACCAGCACGACATCACCTTCTTCTTGACTCCTATTTACATTTAATCTAACAACGGACTAACCTAGCATTAAGTTAATAATTTAGTAGAATTAGTTGGCACTAATCAAACTGGAGACACGACGGCCAACTAATAAAAAGTTCACATTAAAAGTTTAATCGTCACCAGAACAGTTCGACAGCTTGGACTAACTCGACAGGGAAAATGGCGCCTCTTTTCGGCCTGCGGCAAAGCGCGTGCCACCAATCTGACCTCATAAATCACGTGACCACCAGAATAAGACACGTGACAACACAAAACCAACTTGTGGACTTTCAAGGCAAGGTCCAGAACGTCTTGGTTGCAACACAAGGTGGAAAACTGGACAAACGTTTTCTCCTGTAAATACTTGGCCATTCCGAATAGTTATTGATGCGAACATCGCAACGACCAGCAGAAGATTCACAAAAATATGTCCACATAGCACACGAGCATCCAAGTTTAAAGACAAGAGGCAAAAATGAAGGCAGTCCAAACATAAACGTTCGAATAGCATATGACACAGCTATCCCAAGCGAGACTCCTTTCTTGAACGCCCATAGTCATAAATAAGAGAAGTCCATGATTCCATAGCACGTCATTAATACTATTAACGAGTATTAATGGCATTAATGACAACTGAAGGTTGCCTAGCAACAGCACTTGTTAGCCATCCTCCGGGTAATCGAGATAATAATTAACTATTAGCAATATTCTTTTCCTTACCAATAATTTATGATAAACTTCTGGAATTGAGACGGTTGGATTACCAATTCGTTAAGAACGCCATCATGTCTGTTGGTACTTCTGATTCTACCGATGGTGTCTGAAAGGAAGGACAATTCAATGTAACGTTCCTCTCAAGGGCCTACCCAGCAATGGGACAAGACTGTCTTTGTCTTCCTCATCTAACAATCTACCCCTTCCTCTTCCCTAATCCCCTCTCCTCCCGGCCAAAGTATAGGCAAAAGAATTGTAATACTCTCGGTAGCTTTTCACTTTCTTGGAAGAGCTTCTGTTATTGGGTAAATCTTTTGAATCCCTTGTCTCAATCCGGCTCGCTCTATCAAATTACACTGCATAACGAAGCGGTGCGACCTCACCCAATACTCTTCTCGTCGAGTAAGCGCAAATTGTAAAGTCAAAACAATGCTCTAAAATACGGATCTACTGATGATCTGGGAAGTGGGTACCTGTAAATCTGCCCTCCCTAAATCCCCCCCAAGAAACCTGTTGAAATGTTTGGAATTTTAATCTTAATTGAGGATATTTAACAATTAGTCCTCGAGCCCGAATGGTCTACGAGTGAATAGCCCATGAGGCCGAAGGCCGAATGGGCTATTCAAACTCGTAGTCCACGAGGCCGAGAGGTCTAATTGTTTTAGTATTCACCAACATATTGGGCCAAAGGTGAATGAGACTAAACAAAATAAAGA
>WUCR03002749.1:0-11716 GCA_009858155.3 Phymanthus crucifer
GTGTTGGTACTCCTTCCTCTTCTTCCTCGTGTTCTAACTCTGACATTTTGATTGACTTGTAGTTTGGCGATGTTTCAGAGGAACTTGACGATAAATGCTCACGGATATTTCTTTTACTCATGAATCTGTTCTCAGTTGTGGAACTTTTACTCCATAACCATGTATCTTCTTGAAGCTCTAGCCAATGGTTTCAACAGGCGCGTTACTCCCGTCCGTCGGCCATGTTCTTCCGGGACTCCCTCACATTTACTGTTACTATTGTGTTGGTTCTTTGATTATTCTGCTTATTAATTTCGCTTGCCAAGAACGAAGAGCGATTCCTACTATGACGGATCCTCAATTGTAACTAAATGTGATTGTTGTTAATTGGTGGCCAAAGATCATTCATTACTGAATCTGTATCCCGTAAAATATTACGAAAGATATGGCTGTGGCGGGAGACTGTAGAATACAAAGCTCCAGTTTCGAGTTCTGTTTTGCGCTGTGTTAGCCTCGATTGTGTGTGTAAGATATTCAGAAGTGAGAGCCCTTGTTGAGTTCTAAAGTAACTTTATGGTTTATTTCTATGCAATCTTGATGCCGTCATGCATCGTTACCATGGTTACTGCTAGGTCTAAAGAATATAATTCATGCTATAAGGCTAACACACCGTAAAAGAGAACTCGGGACTGGAGTATTCTCGCCATCGCCACGCTTGAACCGGTCATTTCAACCAGCAGAACGAAGCCTGAGATTGGATGAACAAACAATAAATGGGGAGATAAAACAAAGAATGCAGTTCACATGTAGGACAATGCACATTGTTCACCACCATCCACGCTTTCTTTCTTTCTTTCTTTCTTTTTCTTTTTTTTTTTTATGTTTGCCAATGTGTCCAAAAAAGATTTCAAAACTAAGGTTCGTCGACAGACTTCAAAGACGCTCTATTGGTTGGAATTAAATGCTTGAAGTTGTCAATTCATTGAAATGAAATAATAAGAACGCTAAGCTAAGCCATCAACTGGTGACAGTGGCGGGAGAACTCCCTTCGTAACATAACACTTAAATACCTTTTTACTTCTTTAAAAAATAAATTTTCGTCATTCCAAAACATGTAAATGATATTTTTCACCAGTAGAATAAAAAGATCGCGGCAACTTGTAAAGTTTTTAGTCTTTTTCTAATAAAGGATTTGATTGGTTATCTTATCGGGACATCTCCAATCCTTTACAGACGACAATCTTGATATACTAATGATATACTTGTTAGTTCATTAGAAATCTTTATAGAGAGCAGATCGAAAAGTTGTCGGTATCTAAAAACGTTTATGAAAAAAAACTTATAATTCGTTGTAAATATAATAATATTTCCAAGGTCGGAAATCAAAAAGAAGGTGTAAGGAAGTAGGAAATAGTTGTGATAACAACAAGGTCTAACTTTTTTTTCTTTTTTTCTTTTTTTACCCCAGTATCCCTGAGGCTTTCCAGTGATTTCTTTGCTTTGCCTTCATGTCCTCGTATCAGTTCTTTTTCCCTTCTTTTTTTCTCAGTTCTCTCACAAAATTAACATAATGAGGAAAGCACGAATAAAGCTAGATGCATGGCAATTATGAACTGCGATCTTTCCCCGCTTACATCTCAGGCTTTCCATTCTTATCGAATTCACTTTGCATTCAGAGTTTAGGTCAAGCCAAGCAGATTTTGGTTTTCAAAGCTGTCTAGCTCAATGAGAAACCGTATCAAGGATCATGTCAATGCTTGATATTAGCTTAAATACTAAAACCATACGTATTGATTAATTGTTTTTGCTGTTTGAATTTTTCAGTCAACTGCCTCGGGCTTTTAATCAAAACGTCCAAACAACAAGCCTAACATCATTAAAAATCAAACCACGACAGGAGAAAGACTTTAAGAAAAAGGAAAAAGAAGGAAGAAGGCTCATTCGAAAGCATCGACGATATACGTATAAGGTGAGGGGGAAAAACAACTCGAATTTGATAATTAAATTTATTTTTGCCTTTTGTATAGTTGTTTCTTTCAGTATTATCTTCTTGCAAGTCTTGAGTTGGGTTTTCATTTAGTTTTTTTTCCAAGAAAATTTGAACAGATAAATGAGCGATATGATTAAATATTGAATGAGTTTCCTGTGAGTTCTGTTAACAGTAAAGGTCTTTGCCGAAATATTAACGATGGTGTAAAATATGAGACTTGCCAACCGACGGTGAATTGAAAGGGAAAAATCATATCAATGTATTTACATTTCTACTATGATAGAAAAGAAAAATGAACACATTTTGGAATTCCATTTTAAAAATCAAGAAATATCTTTTTACATTTTTTCGGCAAAATCTCCGTCAATGTCTGTATTATCACTCTCTCTCTCTCTCTCTCTCTCTCTCTCTCTCTCGTTGAAAAGCAAAAATCATCTTGAATTATTCATTAGTAGAATCAAATGCACATTCTCTCTAAAAACCGGCGGGGTCTTACAAAATGAATAAAATAGGAGGAGTTTTCTACGATAAGCTAGACCTAAAAGTCAGAATTGAAAATACGGCGTAAGCCATATTGATCCTTTTTGCTTTGAAGAGTCGTTTTAAAGTAATGAGTGTTTTACGAGCTTTGAAAGTGTCAGTAGTATTAGAGTAATGGTTTATGTTGGTGCTTTTAATCTGCTACCGCAGACGATATCCCAAAACTACAAGTTTTTTTCATTTTGCTCTTGTTTGATTTTTTAGAAAATCAAAGAAAAAGAATTGGGTTAAAATCTAAAACAAAAACCCAGTGGCTGATGTCATAAGGAGGGTTTGCAACCGAAGTACAATATCATATATATATATCATCTTGGTCTTTGAGAAAAGTCATTATTATTATCAATGACACTTATTAACCAGCTCTCAGAAAAGCAATCATGACACTCAGAAATAAAAAAAAGATGTTTTAGAGAAAAGATGAACATTGAAAAATATTAGGAAATTTTGCGTAAGTAGGCAGTGAAGTAAGTAATGAAGACTTTTTTCGATTTATTGAATTTTGTTTTGTTTCCTTCTTCTTGCTCTTGTTCTTGTTCTCTCTCTCTCTCTCTCTCTCTCTTTTTTTTTTTTTTTTTTTTGCTCTTCTTCTAATTGCCATATCTTTTTGATTCCTTGTTTGCTTGTATCGCCATTTTCACATCCCCATAATACATTGCAGTGTTTTGAGGGCGACCAGACTAAAACCAAGAATATCTTGCTAAAGACTGATCAGAGAATGTTTTAAATCATCACATACAATACCGTAATCAATGATGTATTACAAACAGACAGTGTAAATTTATATATACTTTTTCGGAAGCTCATACATTTTCTTTTTTAACAAAACTCATGATATCCTGAAAGTGGGAAATTCACTCAGAATCAACTGAGAAAAAAATCGTTTTACAGATGAAATAGAGTATAGTGTACATTCCACAAAATAATTCTTATTTAATTCATAACAGTATATTATGTGTTTGTCCCCCCAAACCACCATGTATTAAGGGAATGTGAAAATAGCGAATTATTTCCAGCTTCTTCCTTTTGGGGATTTTTCTTTTATTATGTTTCGGTTTTTCCTTTTTACTCGTGCCCAGGCCTTGCCCGTAGGCACGAGTTATAAATTTTTTTTTTTTTTTTTTTTTGTAGTCGCTAGAAAATGTGCATGTTGCGCAATACCACCCATGAGTCGTCTCCGGGGCATTACCCAGTAGACCATTGCGGGCTTTGCTATGAGGTAACCTTATGGCAGTCCATTAAGGGAGAAGGTGGTTGTCAATCAATGTCAACATGTTGTCGTGTGATCAAGAAGGGGCGGAGCTAGTCTAATATTTGTTTGACGTTGCCAAGAGCTGATGACGAACTGCTGTTGTCGACATACACACATTATTATGTTGTATAAAAATGATCTTAACGTTTTGGTTTGTTTCCAGCTTTAAAGCACTGATCATAAACATTGCTTTGAATTTTCATGTTTACCAAATAGAAAAGTTTTTCTGCTCATTCTCGAGTCAGCGTCTGGTTGTTCATCCACTTTTGTTTCTCAGTGCTGCTTATATTTCATTTTTCATCCCAATATTTGGATTTTTGTTTTCCTTTTTGTTTGCATTTATTTTTAAGCAGAATTTTTAACTGCAGACAGTACTGTTTCGGCCTTCTGGGCCTCATCAGTGCAGTGCGGATTCTGGAGATGAGGTTTGGGCTATACACCCACCTCAGACAATCCCACACATGTGGGATCGTCATACCATGCCAGAGTGCTCAAACTAGTAACCTAGTGAGCTTCGCATAATTGCTAGCGACAATGGTATCCTCCAGAGAGAGTGCTCAACAAGACAAGAGCCAAGGAGCGTATCATAAGCAGAATTTTTATATATTTTTCTGTTTACTTTTCCCCATTTATCAGGAGCAAATGCAGTTACGTTGGCAAGTGTAATGCTTAGTAAGGGACGTGTTTGTAGGGCGACTCTTCTTGATTTCACACAAGATCGATATATTTGTTTTACTGCAAGGAATTGGCGAGGTGCGGACCGTAAGCTCGTTGAAAGACCACTAGATAGATACTACTCGAAGGAACACGGTAGCGCCAAGCGAGTGCTTTACCTAATGTTTATAATGGCATTATTTCTATGTATTTTTTAAAACCGTATTTCATTCAATTGTTCCTTTGCTTATTTTGTCTCATTGTTTTATGTCCTCAAACGTACATTCGCCCTTCCTCAATATGGGATTTCAAGTTCACACGTAATCTAACCGGGATTTTTTAGTTTAAACTTGGCTAATTTAAGCCTTGGTAATGCCCGGAATAGAATACCTAGCAAGACACCGTGTCTACGATGATACAACAAGAATCTCGACAAACGAAATATACTAAAAAAGATCACTTCATGCATCGTTGACATACAGTGTTTTACTTTGGAGTGGCTTACAAGATGCTAATTATCTCCAGACGGAGGGGGAAAGAAGATAAATAAATAAATAAATAAATAAATAAATATGTGTGTATGTATGTATATTATGTAGTTATACATATTATACTTTGTAAACAGAATGATAATACCTTTTTCATTAGAAAATATTTAAATATAATAAACGCTCACGAAAATCATGCAGACAAAGCGACCGAGGGCTTTTATAATCAAAGAAAACGCATTATTGCAAATAAATATATGTACACGGCATATATTGAATATCATTATCGATAAGCAATCTGCGTTGCTGAATGACGCAGAAAATATAACTGGTAATGGGAGTTTAAGTAGGATTATATAGGACGCATGATATATGATATATGATATATGAAATTTGATTTTTTAAAGATAGTTTAGTATTTGTAAGAAAACCGCGCGACTAATAACCTAATACGCGAATTTATCGCGTAAGAGACCCATTTCGTGTTTTAGACAATAAACAATAAACGTTTCATGATTTTAAGACTCTGAAAACCATGCTTACACTTAGTATAATAATCTGTTTGTAATGACGGTATTATCTATGAGTCGTCCATGATCGGATAAATCAAGGTCACCCTTAACAAATAGTGGATTCTTTAGGAATTACTAAGGATTATCTCTAAGTTTCTTTGATATATTTTTAGTTTCTTTTGTAATTAGTGCTCCTCCAAGAACATGACCACACTACTTTGTTGGCACAACACTGGGGGTTGCAACGTTTGCGCATGCGCTAAACTAGAGAACATTAGTATGTTATGAGAAATTTTTAAAACAAAGAAATATTGAAAACCACTGCTTTTGCCTTGCGAATGAGATAGCATCGAATAATATTTATTCACCTTTATGTTGCTTTGGTTGGATAAAGTAAAAAAAAAAAAAAAAAAAAACGAAGGGAAACGAGTGCGAAGGTGATATTGTATTTCCCAAAAATAGTAGATTCCCCACTCGATAAAGAATAGAACCTATACGGCATCCTCAGATGTAAGCAATCTTATCAATAACAAAAGTAAAGGAGACCGCACAGTTACAATAGGCTTTGAAGTGTTTCTCCTCAACCAAACCGCAGACGTTTCTTCGATATTACTTCAGTCTGGAATATTGGACCATCTCAGCTACTTTTGTTTTACGTACTTCTCGCAGATAACGAAAACAATGATATTCAAATCAGCAAGCATCACCGTGCTTTTCTAAAGCAACTCGAGGATGTCATGCTTGTATTGGGGTCGTCGGTATAACACTAGAAGAAGAAGAAAAAAGACTTAAAAAGTAAATGAAAAAACCAAAACAAGAAACTATTTTAGCCCAGAAACAGCCCACTGGATGGGTATAAAGACTATTAAAGCTTCAGAAAACCTGTGAGGAATAAAGCTTCGGAAAATAAAAATTATGTCTTTTCACTATTTACGTTGCATGCAATAATGTTGACCATAGCTAGTATAGAAATGTTAATTCATTGATTATCTTTTTTCAATTTACCATGTTTGAGTTCGGTGAATCGATTAAAGCACGAGATTCAGAAAAAAGTGCTTGAGGACTTTTACTAATTACCTATTATGAAGACGTATAAGATCGGACTGAGTGAGTTTGTAACTGAAGAAATACGAGCATAGGAAGTGCAATGTTTTTAAAAGTATCTAAGAAAATAAATAACACTAATATGATACTTCACATTATATTTTATACATTTTCAATCATTAAATCAAAACAGTTTTTAAGTATCATGAGTACTGGTTGTTTCTCCATCGCAAACATCACGTCCGTACAATGATTGCTGGAGACGTCAGTTGGAATCGACCTCCAGAACCCATCAGGCGAAGATTCGAACAGAAAGACTTCCATCAAAGTGGTTAGGCCTATATTTGAGATTTTTCTCTGTCTATGCAGTTTCTTTTGACTTCCAGATCTTGTGTTAGAAGGAATAAAGAATTAAATGTAACGATACGAACATGTGGACCGCATAGCACTATGACATACACGAACTGTGACAAATAATGGATAAACTGTAGAGCTTAGGAATGAAGTTATCACGAGCGAAAACCCTTGGGAATAAAATTCGGAAGAATTACATTATTACGTTAATTACATTGCCGCGACCTTGCATCCCTTTCACCTGCTCTCAGTCCGACCTCTAGCTCAGCTAGTAGAGAATCGGCTGTACAAATCCGAAGGTCGTGGGTTCGAATCTCAGCGAGGTTTGAAATTAATTTGTCCGAATTTTATTTCCAAAACCCTTGTCCCAAAGCACTACAGTTTATCCATTATTTCTCATTTATGTATTTGATAGTGTATTATTCTGTTTCATTCATTGTTATTGATGAAGAATGGACAACCAGAACTCCGAACCCGAGTCACCTCTTGCACGTAGTGGTGGATAAATTACTGTGATTTTCATAATTACACGGACACCGAACTTTCGAGTTGCACGTTAAAATTCGCTTTTTGGCTGCCGCCAGTCAAAAATAAGAAAGGTACCGACTGATTATCATTGATTGACGGCAGCAAAAACGCCGTTTTACACGTTGGTATTTGAACTTCTCTGTCCGCGTAATTATGAAAATCGCAGTAATGGCTGCCCCTGCACCCCGGCTGAACCGGGTGGGCGGGTGGGCACTCATCCCTTCCCGGTCCGCGACTCACTGATTTCTTGTCGAAATGATGCATGCAAAGGCCTCGTTTTAATTTCTATAGCCCCACACCCAATCAGAGCTGCCTATTTTGCCGCCAAGGGAGATTCCTTCGAGATACGTATTATTAATAACATTCCTTGAACAGAATATACATTTGCAAATGACATTAAATATTGCTACGCGGTCTACATATTCATATCCATCCATCCATCCATCCATCCATCCATCCATCCATCCATCCATCCATCCATCCATCCAACCATATATTTATTTATTTATTTTATTTTATTTTATTTTATTTATTCATTTGTTTGTTTGTTTGTTTATTTATTTATTTATTTATTTGTTTGTTTGTTTGTTTGTTTGTTTGTTAAGAGACTGGTCACATCTCATTTTGCCGGCCTTTCCACCCCCATGCTTTGTGACCTGTCACTAACATATTATTTAGTTTGCTTAAACGAGATACACAAAATGAAAATACATTACGTTGTAAGAAGTAATACAATCAATTGATGTTCATAATTTCACTTCATTTTAGAATAGCTATGGATGTGAACGCCATTTAATGTCGCTTAAGTGTCAAATAATGTGCAGAGCTTGAAGAATGACTCGAGAAGCGCAAACACAAAAGATGAAAGAGAAAACTATCGACATATATTCGACAGCCCAGAAGTTCAACTACAGATTCTTTGTAGCAAGTGTCATTCCTCGTCCAAGCACCAGAATAGAACGTAGAAGGTCGAAAATTGTGTATTTTGAGAGAATTCTGTACATTTTATTGTAATAAAAATTGTAGTATGTAGATTATTATGATTTCCAAATTTGGAGCCAAGAACAATGGATTTCTCACGTGACACTTATACCCTAAACTGCGGATATCCCGAACTGTTAATAAGCAGCTGGTATAGGGTATTGAGGCATTTGCGTTGTAGCAAAATCGTAGGCCCTTGGTAATCGAGCACTAAAACATGAAATTACGGACAATTCGTACTATTTTGAAGGTTGAAATTTAAAACTATTTTAAGATCGTGCGAAAAAACAAACGTCAGAAAACCTAAAGTTCATGACAGAAAACTGATGGAAAATGACAGAGGAAGGAACTGTAGATTTCAATAATTTTCAGTTCCACGCCTATCGCTTCTCGCTGGACTAACGGGCCTCTAGCTTTTACTCGTTCTTTGACATACCAATTTCTACTCGTTTTACATAGATGTGAATCATGAATTTTTTTTCCTCGAGATACACAGCTTGGCTTCTTCCTAATAAGCGAACGCCATTTTATACATAACCCATCAGATATATTGTTAATAATTTCTTTCCGGTTTCAAAATAGCCATGTGTCGACAAGGCGTCGAGGCTCCTGCTCTCTGAAAACTGTATTAGCTGATGTAAAACATATTCCCTTCAACTTTAGGTACTTTGTGATGCACTTTACACTTGATGCCGGAAAAACCTGATGTATCTTTGACTTCTGGTCAATTTAGATTATCAAAGCCTTTTTGTGAATATTATATATTTTTCTATATTATTTTTTTGAGCTACATCACAACCGTTATCGCTTGACTACAAAGCCAAAACCTTTTATATTTTGGGCTTGGAAAGGCTCTGTTCCGTGTTTGAAAGGTTAGTATTCATCCTACAAAGGGTATTTTATCAGTCTGTGGGCAGTTTATGATATCCGTGTGTTTTACGTTCATCATACCTTGCATTTCTTGACTTCTGAAATAATATCAAAAGGGCTAGTTTTAGTAAAGCACATGAAAATTAGTTATGCCAATAGGCCCAAAAATGTGCACTTTCTCTACCTTTTTGTTATACAGCTAGCTTCAAGACAGTATACCAGCATTTGTCCAAGCAGCAGAAAGTACTGATTAAAAGATGCACAAATAGAGTAGATGTTTTAGCGGGCGTGAGTAGATTTTGAGGACGCACAGAGGAACCCGAGGAACCCGGAGAACACCCTCGTAGGAAGCTTGCAATTTGTGGGTTTCATGATTAAAACTCGAGCTGACAGTCGTATGCTGCATTCCTACATTACTTCTAACTTAGGTTGGTAACTTCATGACGTGCGCACACTTTGAACCTTAACCAAGATAATGAATGATAATGATAATGGATGTGGGTAGCGCACTTCTTATTGTGAATATACAAGAACTAGTTTTTCCACTTTGCCTCGAGCAGACAGCAAAGATCTACGCTAGCGAGTGATTTAGAAGATACTCAGTCCTCAGCATGTCAATTAAAGAAGCCGTTATTTACTGAATTTAATTTGGTCGTTCGAGCCACGCGAAGGTCTAACCATTTGCAGATCTAACTGCAAAAGTAATTTTAAGACCTTGAGTGAAAGGTCCCGTCGGCAGGTATCGAATCTTCGATCTAACGGCGCGCGCGTCCGGCGCTCAACAACTGAGCCAACCGATACTGAGCATTATCAAGCGTTATACAAACATAGGAGTTATATGGAAGGATTAGGATAAAAAGAGATCGTGGCTAGTGACGGGTGCGATTTTACGTACCAACATCTGTATGGCACTAGCTTGAATGTGTCCACGGCAAATTCTCTGAGATTAGACTGACAAAAATGCCTCTAGCGAGCTTACAAGAAGATTGCGGTGGTATTAGAACAGATAGATGGTTTCCTATGAGAGTTTCGACATATAAGTCGATTAAGAGGGAATTAGACAAAATTCTTATCCAATAATATTTGTTCAGCCGGTGATTCTATTTTATAGCGCAAGATCCAGACATTGGTAGATTACTGCGATTTTCATAATTACGCGGACACCGAAGTTACCAGTTGCACGTTAAAATTTGCTTTTTCGCTGCCGCCAGTCAAAAATATGAAAGATACCGACTGATTATCATTGATTGACGGCAGCAAAAACGCCGTTTTGCACGTTGGTATTTGAACTTCTCTGTCCGCGTAATTATGAAAATCGCAGTAACTCTAACTTTCTCCCACAGGTGTCACATGTTGTCTATATATTTCACTTACGTTACCAGTGACATTAAAAAGAATACATAAATACCGAAAACCGGTCAGTGCCGGCCTCTATTTTGTTATCTGAAAAGCGGCTGCACTTGTACTTGTGCCTGTTGGCATTTGAAAGCGTCTTTTAGGCCCCCTTGGCGACTCAGATACACTATCAAATGGAACGAACATCTCCAAAACCGTAGTACAATACTTTTAATGAGCATTGATTTCGGATCTGCCTAATCTTGCTTACTTAACGGTTGGATTAATCGATTAGTTAGTGATTAAGAGACAGTTTTGGAAAGATTTGTTGTGAATGAAATACAAAGGATGGCACAGTTGGCTAAGGTATGGCCTTTGGTGACCTTGTTTTCATGCCGTGCAGTTTAACGGCTTTAATCGTCATTAAAACGGAGCACTGGAAAGACAGAGAAAGAGGTGGATGGGAGACTAAAATGAGCACAGCATTACTCTCGCGTCTACTAGTTAACGGGAGTTGTACAGTAACGAGCTAACGACGCTATTGCCCCAGTTTCGGAGTAGTGATACCCATAATTTTCGAAAACAATTATTGTGCATTGCTGAAAAGTTATAGAATGAATTGAGTACTACGATTGTGATAGACAAAGATCAAAGTTTTTGAGACCATATGTAATAGGATGATTGGCGTTGTCATGGCAACGCTAAGGGGAATTCCTCTTATGACATATTCTCGATTTTCTCGGATTCCAGAGTTATTTAGAGAAAATACTCTCGCTATCTCATAGTAAACATGATTGCACATACCTCTAGTGAGTTAGATCAAAATCTATGAGAGCGTTTAAATTACGAGATAGAGTTTTTCGTGCATCTAAACAAAGAATGCTGTTCCGAGCAATTTCAGAACTTAATTTTATTTGAATTTGTAACTTTTACAGCTAAAACCGTTGCATCGCGACCACCCTTTTCCAAAACTCTCACTCGATACGTGTACTTCTGCTCCAACAATCAAACGGGGCTTATGCAAATTAGCCTTTGAGCACTTCTTGCTTAGGTCGTTTGGCTTCGGCTTTCTTGAAAATCTGAATGGCTTAAGGATATTCCAAGGAGTTCTAAAAGAAAACTTGTTTTCGAGTCTTCTTTCTGCCAAGTATTGAAAGCATTGTTTTTGCTCATCAATAACTTCAGGATATTT
>WUCR03002829.1:0-11714 GCA_009858155.3 Phymanthus crucifer
AATTATTATAAATTAATTGAATATTAACTATACAAAAATATTTTAAATAAAGGATAATGAATAATATATACAATAATTAAAAATATATAATAATAATAATAATAATAATAATATATATAATTTGAATCTTTATTATTATTTGTGCAGTAATGTGACATGTGACCAACTCACCCATACAGCATGAAGAGTCCCACTACAGCCGGGTAGTTAGTAGGCGAAGCATAGGCTGGAACACTGAACAGATAAAGCAGGGTGATGCAAGCTGCAGCGGGAATCAGGTAGTTACACTGTGGAAATGACACGCGCATATACATCAGTATTCCCACCTCCCCCGGAAAAAGAAAGTCATCCACGGACCAAAGTGTTTGATGAACCACGGACAGCCAAGGCCGTTTTTCCATGTCATTGCAATGGAGTTAGAAGCAGTTTGTGATTAAGGTATCAGGAGGGGTTTTCGACTCCTATGCATCGTTACCATGGTTACTACTAGGTCTAAAGAATACATACATGCTATTGAGGCGAACACAGAGCCAAAGAGAACTAGAAACTGGAGTATTCTGCTCAGGCTTTACGGAATTTCTCCATAAAAGTATATATTTTCTGAAAGCTAAAATAAATGTAGCTTTCGAAAATATAATAACGAATTTCATAACTTATGGTTTTAAAAAACTACTAGGAAAAAATCGATTGAAAATATTAACGCAGCTTCAGAATTTCCGCCACATCGATCAAGAACACGTCATCTGATTCTAGAGATAATGGAAATCCAAAACGGTGTCACAGATTTTTGATAATCCTCTTCGTTTTGAAGATATTGATTGATAAGTAGCTTCGTGCATCAAAAACTTGATGTCTCAAATTTGAAAGGCGATAGCGGACGATCTAAAATTATTATCAAAAATCTGAGCAGAATTTGAGATAGCGTGCATAGGCGTCGAAAACCCCTCCTGATACCTTAGTGCCGGCTCACATCGCTCCGACTCTCATTGCATCACAACTGTACAGCTTTTTGAAGGAAGACCTTACTAAATCCAAACATCAGAGGAGTAATCGGTGAACATGTTGACCTACCATGTCCCAGAGATAATTTGCGAGCCAGTAAATGACAGGATCCACTCCACTAACGAACTGAAGATGTTTGGCTTTGGAAGACCGTTCGGTCACCAAGAACACAACGAAACTGGCAGGCACGAACGACATGGCGATGATGACAAAAATGGCGATGACCAGATCTGTTCCTTGTCGTCTGATCCATACAAGCAGGTATCAGTATTATGATTGGTACTTGACAAGTACAAAAAGAAATGGATGATTTACTTACAGATAGTCAGCAGATAGATGAATATTTGAAGTACTGTTGAACGGGAATGGATGGTTATACACGCTGATGCCTGTTGTGGGAAGAAACCAAACCACCTTTAGCAAGAACCCACTTTAGGTACACGCGCTGCATTCCTCTGTAAGAGAATCTGCGAACGTTTGGATTTACAACACACAACACTCAACCCACACAAGTTGATATATACGGAGGGAAGAGAACCTGAAACAAAACCCTCGTGGCACGGGAGAAAACAACAAATCAAACCAATTCAACCCACACGTGGAAACCAGACCACAGCCATGAGAAGTGAGCAGTAAACCATGAACACCTATGTCACCAATCAAAGTGTTAGACGTCGTACTGTACCCTCCATGTTGTGCCAATCCCCACGTGCCTCAGGACTAGTTAAGCTACTCACCGTACATTGAGGGATTCCCTTTACTTTTATCAAGCGATGCTCTCAAGATGGCATTGTTCATGACATTCAGGTATGTGGGCAGTGCATGGTATCCCTTGTTGTTATACCAGGACTACAAACAAAACCCACAATGAATGAGTAACATTACTAGATTAACCTATCTGGGATCATGGTTTCTCGTTTACCTTGACTGCTTCTCTGACTGCCAGTCGTCTGACTGATGCAACGGGTACTTTTTCAAACTTCTGAGGAATGAACTTCACAACGTTACCAAAAGACAGTCCGCCATACCTGAAACAACAAACGTTACATTCATTTGAACTTGAAGATGCTCATAAACAATTCCAGATTTTTGTCTGAAGAAAAAAAGAGAGAAAGCGATTTGTGGAGCAAGATATAAACAAACCTGTGTCTTCTAAAGGCCTGAGTGGTGTACAAAAGATACTTGGACATGTTTCTGCCAGTAATATTTTGCAACGTATCCATAGTTATCGTAATCAATTCATCTGGACGTTTGCCAGCGGCTCCTTTACTGCACAAATACCAAGTACCGTTAGCTGAGCACTTGCAACCAGGTCCACTGTCGTGGTGTGTCACAGACTCGGAGATATTCATTGAGCTATTCGAGTAATAAATATATGAGAACTTTTCCTTTGTTGGTTTAAGGTAAACACTAGATACATCATCTATGGCTTGCCGGCACGACTCGTCAAACAGGTTTGCTAACTGGTCTTTGGTTAGTCGAGTGTGGTTTATGAGTGGGTACTTGGAGGCCTGGACACAACATGTTGCACCAACACCTGATGGAAGAGTCAATGTCTGCTCCATCTGTTTGGCCAGCGGATTCATCCCTTTGGCTTCATTTCCAAAAGGAATGTAATTTCGGCGGGGAAACATTGATGGCGATAGCTGTAGAGGTGGCAGATCGGGCAGTGGAGGTAACGATAGTGCCATGGTCATAGCAATACATATAAACAAGGCTGGCAAAAGAATCTGGGATATGACGCCTTTGAAATTACGACGAGCATGGTGGAAGCGCTTGAGGATCAGAGCATAGAATTGCTGCCACTTGAGGGCTGACTTGGCCAGCGTGTAGCTCCCAACACCACAACCTGCACTTCTTCCGGCTGAAAAAAATATATTGAACATACATCTATGTATATAGCTCTTATTAACCGAGTGCGAGGTCCGTACCGTAAGTTATGGACCGAGTCTTTTTCCACTGGTTTATGGCACGAGCGCGTAGCGCGATGGCCATAATAAGTGGGGAAAAAAACGAGGATCCATAACTTACTGTACGGATCGAGCAAACGAGGTTAATAAGATATTCATTATATGGCAAGGCTAGTGAAGTAATTTTGATTTTCGGTCCGTACCGCAAATTATCGACCAATCATAGCGCGTGAATTTACCTTCCCATGTAATCAAGGTATCTGCTTTCCCGGGTTGTGATTGGCCATATGTTCGGTACAGACCTTTTTACCTTCGTTGTTCCTTGTGCCCATTTCAGACCATGTGATGGTACTCTAGGGAGTTGATTCTTTCATGTGTAGATATTTAAACAAAAGGACATTTCTCAAGGGAATGACATGCGATCTGAAATGGGCAATTTGCATGCGAAGGTAAAAGCCCGGTTTTCACTAGCGACGCAAGCACAAGCATAACGACATACTCAAGCGCAGTTAGTCTTCCATGGTTAGTTAACCCCTTTGTATTTGGACAGAACAAAACATTCAGTCAACCTTGCAGTACCTACGCATGTCGTTGTGCTTATGTTTGCGTCGCTAGTGATAACCAGGCTAAAGAGGTGTACTGCGGAGTGTTATGTTGAAGGCACAGCTACTGCCCGTCAAACATTTCCAATTTTGCAGGTGCTCGTTATCAAACGGTATTCCGCGAAACAATCCATTTTAGATCACTTGTCACTTTTCTTGCCTTTTCTCTCTAGATCCACTAAATCACAAAAGCCTAAGAAAGGCAGAAGGACATAATCTCGTCAAGTCTGAAATCCATACTCCACCTCAGCTCTGCGGATGTCTCGGCCGTATGGGCACCGTTTACGGGCACAGGTTGCTTTTTGATATTCCTCTGTCGTAGGACGTGGTTCAAATCCCACCGTACACACAAAAGTTTTTCTTTTTCTTATTCTTTATCTCTGTAAAGCTTTATCAAGCCACAGAACATTTCAACCAATCACAGAATGTATTTTCTTTTCAAGCAAGAAAAATAAAAACTTATCTAAAAGGGATTATTCCAAGGTATAGTATTTGCCTAACTCGGTCATTAGAAATGCCTATTACAGCACGGAATGCCATCGTACTACACCAGTCATCTGGGTAAGAAAATATGATAAATATAATCGTGTATTCGCCCTGAAACTTGCAAGGGAACGACGATGCGCGACGAGTTGCACGAATTTGTTGCTTGTATTACTATCACCATAATGTTTGTTGCGCGAGATCAAAGCTCTTCCTACCACAAAGAAAATGTGTTACGCGCCAAGTGATAATACGAGTAACATTCGCTCTGCAATTTGCAACGCAACAATGTTGCGCGAATGGTTGCACGATTTTTGTTTTGCTCATATTAACACAACGTTAGCCACCTGAAGAGCTACAAAGCTGAGCGAGACCGACAAGGATTGTGGGAAAAGACATTTGACATGTTGTGATAGCCACTGATGGACTCCAAAGACTTTCCACAGTTTCATTTTCGCATTCTGTGAGCATTATCAAGCTGCAGTTTGTATCAACCCTTGCCGCGTTGGTTATGAAATAGTGATGATCCTCAGCAGTCTTAGTTTTCTAGATTCATGCTGACTTTAAATAGCAAATCATACCGTTAATAGATCTGGTCGAGTTGATGTCATCTTCTGAACGAGACGCCGTCAGAAGGGTTTCTGTATCATTGTGATAGTCATTCAGCTCCATGACATCGTCTCTTCCCATGGAAGGGCGGGGGATAGATTCTTGGCTTGTTATGCTGTCGTCTGTAAAAAGATTATAATCAATCTACTGATTCTAGATTGTACTGGTATCAGTTATATCGGTGCGGTTATCGCGCTAAAGCGCTGTTTCACGATATACAATAAATAGAGTTCATTTGCGTTAGGTTCGACACGTGAAATTCAAAGTACAAACTGGGCCTGACTGCATCAATATCTGCACGAGATGACACGCTTTATTCCAGATTACAGATGTTGCTTTGAGGTGTAGTAATTGATTTACCTGTATCTGCTGTTGTTTCATCAGTAACTTTAAGGAAAACCTGATCAATAGGGCAGACGAAAAAAAGGTCAAGACTTTATAATTCATTGATTAATTCCTTCAGAGGGTAACCCATTTCCCTCGGCCTTTCCAATGCCCGGTTTTAAAAGCATTGAAAGTTGAAACTACCAGGATCAGATAGCAGTAGTACAAAGAAAGTCCAGATCCTTAGGATCGAACCAGTACCATCAGGCTCCTAAGGCTAAATGAGGGCAGAGGGCCAAAACCCACCTCAGTAGGAACAAGGAAGGCATTTTTCTGGCATACATACTTCTTCCAACGTTGTATCCGTGATGCCATAGCTGTCGATCCCAAGAGCTTCAATATTTGCCTCAAGGTCCGAGAAGAGTTTTTCGAATCCTCCTTTTTCCACCGAGTTGTCGGGTAAAATGTACGTCAGTTCTTGGTGAGTGATGTTCTTCAGCTGAGCGTCTCGGATGTGCGATGTGATGAAACCGGTTAGCTTTTCCTCTTGTTTTTCGGATCCAGGAGAAAGCAAACCTTTGAGAGAACAATCATTAGATCATCGAATCACATGCTTTGGTTTATCCAAGTCCAAGTTGTTGGGCCTTGCTTTCTTTTCAACACTCATGTCTTGTTCCCGACTATTTGCTTGTCTCCAGTTTGTTTGTTGTTTGTTTGTTGGCTTGTTTCTTTGTTTACCTCCATGTTGGTTTGGTCTTTATTACTTAGTCGTGATGCACTATTCATAAAATACTTACTGGTTCTAGACCTCGATAATGAACTTGAAGACGCACATGTTTCCATACTAGCAAGATCACTAGAGGACCCCCTCGGTGAACGGCTGTGTTTTCTAACTAGTGTTAGATTGTAGCCTTCGCCAAAGCGGCTCTTCAGGAATAACGGAGAACCAACACATCGAAGTTTCCCATTTGAAATGATTGCAATTCTGTCCCCCAGGATATCAGCCTCCTCCATGAAGTGTGTGGATAGAAGGATAGTACGACCTGATCATGAGAAGCATGCGTGACAAACATTAGCTTACCCCCTCCCCCACCCCCACCCTCATTCGATGAACACAACGACCAGAGACTCATCTGCAGCGAAAGTTAGTGTCTACAAGACACAGGAGTTTCCAAACATGGGTATAGTTCAAAGGGCACCTCGTTAAGTCTGTGCTCATGACAAAACAAACACAAACAGACAAACAAGGCTTTATTTGTACTCTTGGGATACATTACATTACATTACCTTTCTTATATTTGATGAGCAAGTCCCATATTGCTCTCCTAGCATAAGGATCAACACCTGCCGTAGGCTCGTCTAAGATCACCGTACGAGACCCACCCACAAATGCCATGGCCACAGACAGTTTACGCTTCATACCACCGCTGAGCGTTTCCACCGCACAATGGCGTTTATTAGGCAAGCCTACATCTCGCACGAGCCTGAAATGAAGAGGATGCCGATCTTTCTTGGCCCAGGTATTCAAGAGGATACACTCACAACAAATATAGATGTAGAACTAGACTATCTTGGACTATTAAGTATGGTCGAATATCAACCAGCTAACATTCCATCGCACACTTCGACCTTTAAGGTGGATCCAGTTTTTTTTTTGCTGGAGTGGATTTGTTTGTTGTGTCTTCTAAACTGGTTCGTATTGCATCAGAGACACCAGATGTTAATCTGAAGCTCATGAAAATCGATTGACTTTTGCGCAGATAGGACAAAATGAAACGCCACTGTTACGATATCGGCGCGTAACGACAAACCGCGAAGCCAAAAAAAACACTTTCCAATAATAAAAATATATATATATTAAATAAAACTGAAAAAAGGATTCAGTAGAGTCTCCTCTACAGAGTAGCTATTCGTCTACTGTATTTCCAAATGGCATTTTTAGAAGTTGATTTTATGCGGAGCGAGGTCAAAAACCCAAATCTTTTGAGCTTCTAATGTGACAAATAATCTGAAAATTAACATTTTCAAACACATTGGAGGGGAAATCAAATACTCGATTCACACCAGAACCGTGTTTAGTTAAACTCACTGGGTTTTTCTATCAAACTAACACAAGTTTATAAGCATCAATTGAATGCAGTGAAAGTTTTAGAGCTTTTCCGCTCAAGACATTTCCAGACACAAATGCTTTTCAGCATAAGATATATGATTTGGATTGCCCAAAAATATAGACTTTTAAGAACATTTTTCAAAAATGCTGTCAAAACTTACTGATCCATTTCCTTCTTGACTTTAGCCGTTGGCAAGCCCTTCATGCGAGCATAGAACCACAAGTGTTCATCCACAGTCAACCTACAAGTGACAAATGTCTTCATCAGTTTCATCTGTCGCCCTCCTGGTTCAATGATAGATGACCATGACATACCTGTCGAACAGCACATTGTGTTGCGGACACATGCCAAGATTTCGGCGTATAATATCCATGTCAAATCGAATATCATATCCATATATAAAGGCCGTGCCATCGGTTGGTGGAAAAAGACCCGTTAGAGTGGACATGGTGGTGGTCTTGCCGGCGCCGTTGTGTCCTAAGAAGGATGTGATCTGACCCTCGTATAGGTTAAGAGCCAACCCATCCACCGCTTTGATTCCTGATTTATACACCTGCAAAGACAAAGTACGTCTTGTTTGTACCATTCCCTATCATCAACTATCATATTGGCCATGGCCCAAGCTCACTCACCTTTTCAAGATGGTCAATGGTGACCCCCAGGGGCAGGTGGATGGGTTCGTTCTCATAGGCCAGCAGTCCCGGGGTTCGTGGTGCTTCATCTAGTTCATCATCTGTCATCCTGCTATAGTTCTTTCGAACGAAGCGCGAACATGCTTTGGTATTGTGACCAAACCAGTAGGTCAGCTGGAAGGGGAAATACCAAGGGCGTGGCAGCCCGTACGATCCAGGGTGGACAGCCTCGATGTACCAAACCAGGATCACGTAAAGAAATGTATCGAATACTAAAAAGTATAATACCTTCAACAGTGTGAACTCGTCTCCCTTGACCTGAAACAAAAACACGCCATATCATATGACATGTGTACTGCGTTCACACCGATGCTTAAACATGGTTTAATTAATCAGGTTTAGAAAATTATCCGCGAACAACAGGCAAGCTTTGATGCAAAAACTGCATATATTTTATGACCACAATATAAATTTGAGGTACTTTGATCTCAATTGAGTTGAATGGTCTCGTATTATAGAAGATAGAAAAACCCAGATTAACTAAACACGGTTTTGGTGTGGACGCAGTATTGGATATATCCCGAATACTGAAGTCGAAATAAATGAGGTCATCATCATCGTCGTGATGCGTATTATTATCACAACAGGCGTTCCACTAAATTCTATCTACTAAAGGCGGCAAACAGGCATGAAGAAAGGCCTCTAGCATCGTACTAAATGATAGAGATAAAATATAACACGATCAACCATTACCGGGCTTTGTCCAATGTTGGACCACTGCACCCCTTCCCCCTGCTCTTCGTACAGTGCAAAATACCGAGCACCCAGACCAAAGGCTGACGTGGATAACAAACTGGCAGCCATCTTTTCAGGAATATTGATGGCCACGTGACCTGCCCCTTCTCTGATGGATATAAAGACATACGGCATGTAGGTTAGGAAGTAGATGATACCACCACATGCTGCAGCGAGCTTGGCCTTGGAGAAAAACGCGCTGATGAGGAAACAGAAGACGATGGTGACGATGGCGAAGAGCATCAGAGAGAGCCAGATGATCAACGGGTCACTGTAGGCCAGTACTTTACCATACTGAAACAAACCCAAATAGCCATTAATAGTCCAACTGTCTAGGGCTCGGTTTAGACGTTGGATTTCACATGCGTCGAATTAAATTCCAATTTGAGAGGACGAAAATATCTGAAGTGCGGCGATTTGATTTCTACGTCTAGCTCAAAGGTTTCGCCTTTGACCGAGCTGGGTTGACCAGGCGCTGACCAACTTGACAAGGTCATTATACTTTCAACACAATTGAAATTTAACGTCTAAACCAACTGCAAAACTCGAGTTGCTTATTCGACTTGCTCAGTCGAAGATGTCGCAGATGTCGCACTTATTTTATTTTGTGGAATTGAATTGATTTAGACGTCGAATTTGACATGCATTTACTGATTCGCGATGCATGTAAACTTCGACGTCTAACCCGGGCCTAACGGATTGTAATGTTAAAAGTGTTTGTGGTTCAAAGGACCATTTATTCACCTCAGGCTCAGCAA
The DNA here is from genome assembly GCA_009858155.3 of Phymanthus crucifer. NCBI lineage: Eukaryota > Metazoa > Cnidaria > Anthozoa > Actiniaria > Phymanthidae > Phymanthus > Phymanthus crucifer. The sequence continues at coordinate 9,227 of WUCR03002829.1, forward strand.
CTGATTATCGATAACTCTTTATCTTGACTAGAGTCTCACCTTAGTTGAATCATAGTTCAGCCAGATTTTTCAGATATAAATTCAAAGACTTTTCAAGGGGAAAAAACTGATATCTTGAAATTCAAGTACTTTTCAAGACAAGTTCAAAATTCAAGGACTTTTCAAGGTGTGTGCGAACCATGTTGAGTGCATAGTTACCTTTAAAATAATGGTCAGCAATAATACAGTGACAGACATGACGGACATGCTGGTGATGAACCACGCCACCCAGTGAACAACATTACTCAGGCCCATCATCTTCATGACTTCCTTTAGTCGCTGTTCTTTCTCGTACACGATAGACCGGACCACGATAGCCACTGTATAAATCCACGATACCGTCATACACAATGGCATCATGTGTTGGATCACGAACATGAACCTACAATATAGATGACTCATCTATAGGCCTTTTTGGTGGTGTGACAATGTTTCCCATTTCAGACCACGTGTCATTCCCAAGAGTATCATTTCTTTGTCTAACGGTTGTGCATGAGAAGACACATGAATATGGATACAACTAAAACAAAGAATCTGTTACCCTAGGGAATGACCCGTGGTCTGAAATGGGTAAACATTGTCACGTAACTGAAAGGGTCTATTGAATAGGGGACCGCTCCATCCACCTAGTGGCGAGAAGGATGTCATAGGAAGAAAGAACATTTGTAATTTAGTGAGAAAGGAATATGTTAAAAGACAAAAGAAGGGGTTCACCTTCAGTGATTTTCTTTTGTCTTTTAATCATGTTCCTTTGTCACTAAATTACACAAGTTCTTTCTTCGCATGATAACCTTCTTCCAAAACGTTGTCGGTCGGCGATCTGGAATCTGAAATCTGAAAACTGAATCGTAATCGAAGGCTGTAGACTGTAAATTTAAACAATATTTTTTTTGTTTTGATCAGTCGTTCAAAGCAATTGAATATCTAAATATTTAAATATTTTATTTATACGTTTGAGGGTCTTTGAGCACAGCTTGAGCTGACTACTTAATGTCTCAGATTCCAGATTCAGATCGCCGACCGAAACTTTTTAAAGCCATGTTCAGTTATTTGCGGATGCTAAAAGTGGATAAAATCGCCGTAGTCTTGATTATGGATAATTTACCGTAGCATGCGATATCATTGCACATTTACGAAAAAATATACAGATTTCCTTGTTTCAGCTGACACTGTATCAGGGATTGGCTAAAGGCTCCAATCAGAAGCGCGATAGAGGGCGATTGCCATTTACCAAAAAAATCCTAGAAATTTCGGTCGGGGTAAGGGGGTTTTCAGTTCGCAATCGGAGAAACCCCTCTTGAGAGTGATTGGACCCAGGTCTTTGTGATTCGCTGTGAATGATGAGGGCCTGAGTGAAAATGGTACGCAAGCGCAGTTAGTCTTCTACGATCAACCTTGCAGTACTTTCTGCGCTTGCGTATGTTATTGCGCTTATACTTGTAGGCGTGCTGTGCGTGAGAACCAGACTTTAATGGTACACGAACCATGCATAAACATCCTGACCGGAAATATTCCGGTTGGTCAACTATTTGCCTCCAAACCGAAAATCTCCGGGATTTAAGAAATAGATTCCATTTTTCCGTGCGTCGACTACGTCTCGTGCGAACTTTTTTGTTCTCCCCACATTTTGACGTTTTCTGTGTATCTATTAGAGTACAGACGCACGGAAAAAGGAATCTATTTGCTTTAATATAATAAAAAAGATTATTTTTTGTGATTGCGTGATTTGTGACGTCAAGAGTGCATGTGTCCTTTAATAACACACGGCTCTCGACCAATCAAAGCGCGCGTAGTATCGCAATTATTGGAGATGTTCCGTGTAAGTGCACTAAACTCACTATTTATGATGAGTCAACTAAATATGCAAATAACTTTACTGCGATTTTCATAATTACGCGGACAGTGAAGTTCAAATACCAACGTGCAAAAGAGCGTTTTCTCTGCCGTCAATCAATGATTATCAGTTGGTACCTATAATATTTTTGACTGGCGGCAGCCAAAAAGCAAATTTTAACGGGCAACTCGTAACTTCGGTGTCCGCGTAATTATGAAAATCGCAGTAATGGGAAGAAGACCCAACCTAACCAGCTAATAGCAAAGTATATAGCTAGAAAGTTGTAAATATATTTTATTGGCAAGAACAAAACAATAAGCCGGTCTGTCAGACCGTGTGTAGGTGATATTGAATAGTCTTGTATGCTGTTAGAGTTATTGTGGTAACAATGAATATAAAGTTCTGAATGGTTTATACTTTGTCCAGTGATAATCTTGTCACACTTCATAGTGTGTTTTTTAGATATAGAGCAGGAGAAAACTGAATTACTCGTTGTTACCGAGTTGTAGAACATTAACATTACACTTATCACATTCAGTCACTAGAACTCGAACTTTCCTGGGCATATTTGTCCAGCAGCTTGTTTACTTTATCTAAAGTAGCCATGCCGAATGA
>WUCR03002883.1:0-22238 GCA_009858155.3 Phymanthus crucifer
ATACATAATGAGACACGTGACATTTCTTGAAGTCAAGATGACATTTTATCTGGACAACGTTTACGAGATTGACTGTATATATCTATAGCAAAATATGGACTCTCGTACCAAAGCTAGACCAGAATGCACCTTGGTTTGTACGGAACAAATCAGTAACACTGTTTTTCTCAAAACTCTTGCAAGTTCTGCCAGTGAATAATACGCACATTATATGCTATAGAAACACTTTTCTCTTCAAGTGAACTTTGTCAGTTATATCTCAGAGATTTTGCATGTGGCCAGCAGTTCGGTGCAACATTTCGATAAGAAAACATTAGAAGTAGCTTTACATCAATGTTGTGCTAATTGTCGCGCCGAGTTCCTACCTGGGAGGCTTCCGATTTGACGCGGAAGGATGGCTAATACATTATTATTAAAATAATATCATAATATTCAGAAAAAATAGCATTACTAGTAATTACAAAGAATCATTGGTGGTGCAAGCGGAACAAATTCTAGGAACTTTTCCTTATTGAGGGAAACATTGGTTGTGCAGACCTCGTTGTGTTGGCTTAAAGGCAAGCCTTTTTGCAATGACATTGTTTGGATTTGAAATCCATTATTGATATGTACAACACAGCATTACTGATCGATACTGATCCATTATTATCCATCTTGATTCATGATCTCTTTGACTTTTCCTATTATGACCCACGATCATCGTGCTCCATCATGGATTAGAGCACAGAGCTCTGTGCCAGGCGGGCACCAGTGATAGCTAATCTATCCTCAGCCCCAGACCCCTTATACGCTCTTGGTAGGGGTGGAGTTCGAACACCTGCAGGCATGGAGAACCGAGTCTCCTCGGGAATCGACTGAATCCCAAAGACGGGAGACGAGTATCGATGAGGCGAAGCATCGGTCCGTTGAGTATTAACATTGTCATAAACTGAAGCTGGTCGGTTGTCGTAGACGGACAGTGGTCGCTTCTCGGGGGTTTTAGGGGAGTGGTTGTGCCCATGGCTACTGCCGGTTGATGCACGCCGTTGTAAGGAATGTTTTGTCGCAGTCTGGCCATTATTGTCAATGTTCGTATAAAATACACTGGTCTCTGAAGTAACCTTTTTAAAAGACGTCAAGATTGGATGCCGTCGAATATGAGAGCCATTACTTCTCGTTCGTTCTCGAGCGCCTTCCTTCTCGTCATACGTAATAGGCGCACTGCCTCGTTTCAGAGATGAGTTCAATAGCGTACTAGCACCACTAGTAAACGAGTATCGGTGGTTTGGTTTGGTCTTAGTGTCTTGTTCCCTTGGCAAGGTACGCTGCGTGATTCTCACTACTTCGGCATGAGGGTGTACAGGATCCCCACCCTGTCTGATGGTTCCAATGCGTGCGCTTACAGAATGTCGAGTAGTTGTTGCCACTTTTGGTTTAGGAGGCGCAGAGTTTAGGTTCTCCGCACTGTAGGCTTGTCTGAGAGTTTCTTTCTCTTCAAACTGGTTGATTTCCCCAGAGTAGCTGGCGGGGCTTTCTAGTTGACCGTTTCGATCGATGCTGTCTTGGCTCACGTAAAAGTAAGTCCCTGTCTCTGTCTCTTGACTCTTGGTTGCCGCAGCTGCGTTAAAACTTTTACTTCGACCAAACATGCTCTTGATACTCTTGATACTACCACTGCTGGACCCGGAGTTCTCGCTTTCCGGTCGCGTATGTGACCGATATGGTTCTCTAGGTGGGAGGGGTGGGGTGTTTGGCTCTGGCTGGGGTTTGAGGTCGAGAGTCTTTGGGGGTGGTGGACGGGCAGGTCTCGAGGGCACGCTGGTGGCACGTGCTCGGGCTTCCTCCAGAGAGATAAGTTTTGTTGCTGGGGACACGGAGATGCTTGCTAGCCGAGGCCCTAACGTCCCTGGGACGTTTGTGTCTGGAAAGAAAAAGAACAAAAGAATTAAAATATGGAAATAAAAAGTAAACAATTAAACCAAAAAACCTAGATGGCATTTTCATCATTAACTCATCAGCAGCAGCAGCAGCAACAACAACAACAACATCGTCACCATCCTTAGCCAATCCCATAGCGTGAGGATTATTGGGCTAATTAACACCACCACCGTCATCATCGTCATCATCAAATCTTCGTCTGTGGTTTACCTGTGTCAACCTTCAATCCATGGTGAGGCCCTCTCTCCTGCATGGTATTGTACTGAGGGTTAGCCACGATAGCCACAGAAGCAGCATTCACATCGAATAACTCCTCAGTGTTTCTTATCAGAAACTCCACTAATATTGCTTGTACATTGATCTCCAGTAAAGCCGAGTTCCCGTAGTCTGGGTTACGAGGGCTCAGGAGGTTTGGTGCCCACACGATGGCCAGGTTCTTGGCGTGCATACCGGTCTGGGATGAATGGGAAGCGATGCGCGATAGATGACGTAGAAGAAATTCCAACGTGCGGTAGTGCGGAGGCGGCAGCTGTTGTACCACGTGATGGATGGCTACTTTTCGTTGGCTTTCCTCAGTGATGTGAATTGCACTCTACAGCAAAAAAAGGCGAGAAAATGCGAATCATTTCCCAAGGTGTACCACAGGCGGAATCTCGCACGTGTAAACTTTGACTTACCACAAATTTGTCGTACAGATGATGGGTTAGTAATGGGTTTGGTAGTTCTCTGTTAATCGTAAATTGATAAAGTCAGATGTTACTTGATCAAATACATGCATGACATAGTCAGCAAAGACAAACCTGAAATACATCTTGAGAAGCGCACTTATACAATGGACATCACGTAAATAATACTCTGACCTCAAGTCAGGCGGGGCATCAGCGTCGAAAGCCAACCTGGTAACGATATTTGGTTAGTCTTGGAAAATATCCGGGCCTGGTTACTTTTCAAGATGGCTGACAAACTCCTAACGGTGGTCACGGCTTCTCAAGGATATACACCTATTTCAAAAAACGTTGTCGGGGAGAACGGTGGTTGCACGACCGAAATAAACTGTGGGTACCATTTCGTAAGCTAAATTTCACTAGTTGCGTTGCCCATGCTCGGAAATAGATACACCAACTGTAAAGCCTGGTTCTCACTAGCGACGCAAGCAGAAGCAAGAACGCAACTAGTGAAATTTTGCATACCAAAATACCCACAGTTCATTTCGGTCGTGCAACCTCCGTTCTCTCCGACAACCTTTATTGAAACAGATGTATACTTCATGTTATGGTACTGGATAAGACCATACGTACCTTAGCTTCTGTATGGTGGAAGAGGAGCCTGTTAGCCGGTAGATACCATCAATGATACCATGTTCTTCTAACACCGATGCGCACGCCTCCAGCACCAAAGGAACTGTAGCAAACAAACACTAGCGTTAACGGTTCACTAAACACAAACCATCCAAGCGAGGCTTCAAGGTATTTTCGAAAGCCCGTTCAAATTTGACTTTTTCAGCCTCTGTGTCAACTCAAACGGCTTGGACTTACTTTGCCGTGAAGACTGTGCAAGGTGTTCTCCCAAGTCACAACCAAACGTTCGCTCCCTACATTGAACAGACAATAACATTCCCTCTGAGTATAAGAATCAAGTATCTATCTAGAAGCACAAGTACTTACTTTAAAATACCGCTTTGCATCAATCGAGCTCTTGATGGCCTTGACGACAAGAACATACGAAGAAAGCTGATCAGTTTGCCCCGCTTCTTGGCCACTACAACAAACAAGCCAAACTGATACATTAATGACAGTCAATTGTTTGGCCGAAACATGATTTTGATGCACTTGACTTTATTGTTGAGTATGGCCGTCTAATAATAAAAGGACCATAGTAAGTGGAAAAAACAGGATCGATATTTATTTTTGATACCATTTTGATAATATATCCATGGTTTGAGTACCTGGTTTCATGTGAACATTTCGGCCAGGAGCCGCAGGGATGAGATGATTGTCTGCCATACCGCCGATAACCTCCACGCATTGACTTGGAAAGAACCCGACCTGCACAATTGATAGCAAGCATTGTTTAAGTGTCGATGAGCGAATTGGTAATCAAATAGAAGGCAACAAGAGAACTGACCTCGTATCCTCGTTTTCCTCTCCACCAGATGCTCTCATCGACTGGAGGCATGTCTATGACAGATATGATATTGCCAACCTACCACAAAACAACCATTCGCATTAGGAAACACTGTTTTCTAAATGAACTGTGGCTACATTTGGTATGCAAAATTGCACTAGTTGCGTTGCCCTTGCTCGAAAATGGATGCACCAACTGTAAAGCCTAGTTCTCACTAGCGACGCAAGCATAAGCATGGGCAACGCAACTAGTGAAATTTTGCATACCAAATGGTACCCACAGTTCATTTCGGTCGTGCAACCTCCCTTCTCCCCGACGTGTATACGGTGTATACGGTTCCATAAGCCTACTATTCAGTTACCTGGTGGTATGACTACCGGATATTACAACATATTTCAAAGCATCTTGATTCAAATCTCAACACAGGAAACCCAAAACACTTTGGTGATTTATATATTCATGTATGGCTCCTAAAGCCGGGTTCCCTGTGGTTAAAAAACGAATTTTTGAAGAAAGTCATTTGAGTATTTGCAACGTTGGTGCCACGCGCCGTGCCGTTATACTGTAACGTGATTGGTCAGTTTGTTGAGTGATATTTTTAACCTGATCATTCAAGTGTACTGGGATTGACGTCATAACAATGAAAAATCACGAAAGAAAAAAATAATACGTACTATGATTTTAATTTCTATTTTACGAGATTCTCAAAAAAACAACCTCCTCAAGAGTCCCTCATCATTCACTCTGTCGCATCTTGAACCGGCTAAAATTGAGCGAAATTTGAATATGTTTTCGTGCTGGCCAATTCCTAAGATTCCTTCTTCCCATGTGGTCGTGTAATCATAATATAAGTTGTACATCAGCTTATTCATGCAGAGAAGGTCCTTGCAAGGAGTCGAAAAACATGGATTATTTCTCTTTAATAAAAAAGGCCAAGATAGAAATCAAAGTTCAATACTACAAATAATTTTTGATATATACAAGAATAGTCGTTGTAGCTGATTGTTCAAATTGTAAGGCGGAAAGATGATCAAACAGATGTTGGTTCCTTAGGGCTGGCATTCATGTCATACCAGGTCCATATCATTATAAATTAAACCTTTATTACTTAAACGTTAATAATCTGTTGGCTGAGCATTATAGTCTGTAGGAAATTTCTATAATATTCAGTTTACGAGTACTTAGTACTGTCTTCTCCTAGCCTGTGTTCATTTTCATTTTGTACCCTACAAATCTATGTAAATATTGTCAAACTTATAAATAATTACTAAAAATGAACGACAATTTCAAGGACCTGTAAGTTGACGAATTTACATGCGCTCCAAAAATTAACAGAAGAAGAAGGCAGGAATTCCGAACCATTTTCAGTCGGTTTATTCACATTCATTCCTATTGATTTCATTATATACGAAACGAGATAGCGAGTTTTAGCATTGCATTATAATTGAAGGTCATTTATCAACTCAATTCTTAGAAAAAAATGATATGAATAATTAATCTTCTATTTCTTGATGCCAACAATCTGGAAAGCAAATACAAAATAATGAATGTTTCTATTCAAATTTTGTTTGCTCGTATGTTTTTGTTTTTTCCTTTTGTCGTTTTCGTTCACTAGTGTTGGAAATTCATTCTTTTACATACAAAATACACTGTAAAAACGAATTTGTGGAGCCAAAGATTCAACTAGCCCAGGAACGCCTACAAAATGATTTCCTACATAATGGCTGTCGGTAATTACAGTAAACTCAAACACCTTGATTTAGCGGGGTACCTTGGGAATATCCGGCAAACCCGCCAAAACCTCCAGAATAAGACTTCCACAGTGAAAGCCTGAATGGAAAACAAAAGTTGGGATCACGGAAGAGTTGTGGCTTCGGCCAAGCAGAAAGCAGGCTTCTAAAGGTAGCAAGACTATCTGTTTTGTGTGAATCCATATACATCGAAAAAGAACTGGCACAAATCTTCTAGCGCCTTGGAAAAATAATCGACTGAAATTCTAGTTTCTTTGAAACTACTTTGAAGGGCAAATGAAAAGAAGTGCAGAGAAAAACCAGATAATATTTGGGTTAGATGTTGAGTTTAGAATGTGATGATTCAAGATTCCACTGCGTTCATAAATGCTTACTTTCAACTAAGTCAGAACAGTTCAACATACCCCATATCTAGGACGTCAACGCTATGAATACACTTCTTGTTCGGCAAGTGAAAGTGTGGCCATGAGAGAAAATGAACACCGTAAAACATGCACAGAGTTTTTCAGCTTTGTTGGTAATGACACAGCCGCAGTGTCGCGCCTTAACTGTGTTTTAATCTTGGCTGACATCCCGTGGCGAGCGAAGCATAGCTAAATAATAGAGGTCAACAGCGATAAGCTAATTTACCAATACACCCAGCACAATTCGACCGCATTCTTGATCCCTTTTAAGACATTGCACGACTTCGTTAACACGTTACCATGGCTACGACTTTGATTGACATCATCCCGTTACTACGATAACGAATATTCGATGGCCGTTTCGAGGCCATGTGGCGACATAACAGAATACTGGAATCTCTCACTTGTAGAGATTTTTTTGTCACTTTGTAATAAATGGGTTTCGGGTCAAACCACACCGCTCTCTTAATATCACACATGGACGCCACAGCTAGCCCAACATGAATGATAGCCACCTTGCGTACAAAACAAAATTTCTTTGCTGGAAAGACCTGAGCAACAGAAATGGTGTTGCACACGAGGAGCTAGGTATAACAATGCTCGTCAGGATGTCTTTAGAACACGACTAAAATTGTTCTTTAGATGCTAAGTACGGGAAGCAAGTATCACAATAGCTTACTTACATCAAGAGAGATTTCGTCGGCTCCTTGGGCCGTGTATCGCTTGATCACATGAGCAGCAGCAATCGCAGGTACATTGATAGCAGAATCGTCCGTTAATAACAAATGATTGCCTTTATTATCCACCTAGGAAAGCAAACAGTAGTCGATGTTAAAATTGCGTTAGGGGTTGCCTGTGTCGCACATTAGCTCACCTCGAACCAGTTCAAGACAGGTCCGCAGTTCATGACATTGTCAGCAATTTCTGTTAGGCGAGTCAGATAAGTCTGCAATATATCCTGGACATCCTAGGAAGGAACAGAACAGAACGTTTAAAGTTAACATCAAACAAATAAAATAAATTGAGAGGTAGAGTTTGGATGATAATGGTGGTGACGATTAGTAATGATAGCGATGGCGATGAAGGCTAAATATGATGATGATGACGATATAGAGACTACACATGTTAAATATGATGATGATGATGATGATGATGATATAGACTACACATGTTAAATATGATGATGATGATGATGATGATATAGAGACTACACATGTTAAATATGATGATGATGATAATGATGATGATGACGATTAAAGATTGAGATAGCAATACAGACTACATATGATGTTAAAGATGATGATGATGATGATGATGAAAAATAAATATAGTAAGGGTTAGGGGTAGTGTTAGGGTTAGTAACCAACTAACACAAACAGTAATCAAAGCGGTGGCGGCGGCGGCGATGATGATGATGATGATATGAAGACAACGATGGTGATAGAGTGCGCGATGAATATACTGATGACAACATTGTTATCCTAATGAACGTTGCACACACACCTACTGTAAATATGTGACATCTTGCCAAGAAAAGATAATAATGATAAGGAAAATACAAATGAAATCATATGACACGAGTGATTGGTGAAATGACTGCTCGTGTTTTCTTGCTCGGTAGTGTTAGGAATAACCTATTTCTTGATTTTCAAGATACATAATGGAACAACATCGACTCCGTAGTGGGTTTTTAGACGTGCCTGCGTCACAGGAACAATACAAAGCAAATCAAGCGCGTTAAAACAACGGAAAAGGCGCCGTAACAGCAGATCCGCTCTCATTAATCACCCTTACAGACTTCTAAAGTCATGAAGTTTTCTCGACTCACCACCATGTCGTCTTTAGAACCAAGTGAGTGGTCTAACGTCTCCGCTAGATCTGGTAACAAGCTGAACTTACGGTCAAAAATACACCTGGAAAAAAGTACCAAACAATAGAAAATCAGAGATATAATGGGCAGGAATGAGCAAAGATTGTGAATAGATGTATCGGAAACGAATGCGATCCAGTGCACCCGACAAACGTGACCATCAAAGTAGTGCCCGAGGGGATGAATATTATACCGGCCTACTCATCGGCCCTGACATCGTGACCAGAATGCACTTGTACGAAATACCATAGAACGTGACTACACGAGTAAATAAAAACGACATGCATGTTTGCACGATGTACTTTTGAGTTAAAAAGATAAAACACATGAAAAGGCCAAAAGAACAAAGTCATGGCCGAATAGAGGCAATCGGAGTAGTAAAATAGCTATTAGTCTGTCAAAGAAGCGAGCCACTGTACGTTCAAAACGGAAGCATTCTCAAGCGTATTCAATGAGCTGTTCAAGAAAGGATAACATTATTTACTTTGCGTTAGAACCAAGAAAAAATATGATTACCAACTTTAACAACTGAAAATTCAAAGCTAATAACCAAATATTTAGAATCTGAAATCAGACGGTGTAGAACGGCCAAACCATACAGTAGTAAGAAGTCACTCAGTAGGTCTTAGCTCGAGTCGGAGCCAAGGACTTTAGATCATGAGATGCAACCAGGTGTTCAATATAGGAATAACGAAGATTAGGTTTGATTTGCTATAGGATTAGGTCAATGTCTGAACTAATAAAAGAGTTTGCAGGGAAACTGCAATGAAATGGGAAGATATGCAGTAGATACAAAAGGAAGGAAAGGAAAAAAGAATGAATGAATAAAAGAAAGTCTCCCAACACGTGCAAATATTGTCGAAAATATGTTTCCAAGAGTGAATTACATCAATCACCTGTGAATCTGTCTGTCTAAACCAATGAAATTGTCCAGAGTTCTGCGCACACTCCAACTCTTTCCTCGACATGATACTCTGACCTATAAAATAATTATGGATAATATTAATAACATTAAGAGATCTTTATTACACCCACCTAAACAAAGAGGGGATCAGTATTACAAAGTAATCCTACACTCCACCGTAATAATCATTAGAAGGGAACATTGACATCTATGTCAACCTTTAGTCTCTCTCAATGTTTGTGACTGCCCAATGTGTGACCTCCGCCCGAAACAAAAAGCTGGCTCCCAGTCTCTCTCTCGGTTCCTAGGTGAAGTACCCGGCAGCCTCCTTAGATATTAAAAGTGAAAGTAAGGCAACAACATGAAAAGTCTAGAAAGTTGGGAAATGTAAAGCGCCATGGCCGCTGATTGTTGGTGTACTCGTCACTCGACCATTTTCACTACATTCACTCTTTCTTCATACAGAAAGATGTTCCAGAGGAGAGACATTTCTTACTGAAACGACCGTCCGTCAGGATGGAAGAAGAAAAAGGCTTAACAAGGGTGATTGGCAAGACTGAAAAGATGGCTGGAAGCCCGAGTCTTCCCCAGGACCATGGGAACCAAGATACAGAAGAAACTAGACTTCAGTGTAGCCAAACGATATGGCTATGGATCTGTTCAACCAGGTTCGTAGAGTGGGCTTCGGACGGCAACCAGGCGAGTACCGTTGAGACTACAATTGTAGCCTGCGTGTAGAGTACTATAGAATACAAACTTGTTGTACTAAGACACTTCACCTTCACTTTGATCAACAAAACAACCAGTAACTCATGTTCAGTAGGTCAACTCTGTTTTATAAACCCACATGTAGTAATTGTGACATCCTTGATCACTTGATCTTTTCAGTTCAGGGATGCCATCTGCCTAATACTGGGGAATCCTCCCTCACATCTACCTATTCACATTAGTATTAGTGAGGACCTCGAACGACTACAGAAACGCCGAAAAACATGAATGTTATGCACAGGTACTAGAGAAGTCACCCTATCTCGAGGCTCTAAGCATCTAAGATCCAACGGTGCCAGGCCAGTTTCATCATTGCGCAAATAGAACTATTTGTTATTTTTTCACGAATAATTTTAGACATTCTTCAAATGTCATTCTTATTCCTATTATTACTCATATATTTTTTTCTGAAGCCATGTTGACTAGGCTGTAATTCTAGATCTGTCTGTCTCCCTTTTACTTTGGGTGATTCTCAGTGAGAATAGTACATGTTATTCATAGAGGCCAGACAATCAGCTAAGAGAATAAAATCGAATCTTTTGCAGTGACGGCAATACGTCCCTGAGAGGTAACGATCATCCCTGTTACAATCGGAACTCCTTGTCGATCAAATGCAACCTTTCTTTCTACTTTCCCATCTTTGGAATACACTACAATTCTTGGGCCATTTTTCGTCGTTGATGCCACAAAGAGGTTTTGACTGTCAGGGTGAAATGCAATGGCACCAAAGTTAGCTGTAATGACTTTAAACTGCTGAATTGGATTACCGTTACTGAAGACTAAAACACCAGCACCACGGTCTAACACCACGACATGGCCGTTGTCAGCGGTACATATATCAAGAGCATGCTCGATTATCCCCCTCCCAAAGGACTGCACAAATTTCCCATCACTTTCGTACACATGAACAACATCGTTTTTGTGAAATTTCGTAAACTCTCCGCCAGTTACGAACAGTAGATTATTGTTCCCGAGGGCCATGGAGCTTCCTCTGAATCCATCCAACAAAGAGAAGCTATAGATGAAATCATTCGATGCGTTGTGCACGAACACTTTGCTTACTGCAGCAGCAGAGCATTCAGTAGTGACTTTCTCTTGCCTCAAGATGTAGATGTTGTCATTCTTGTCAGTCGTTACACTCCATATTTCAGATATCACGTGGTCCTGGGAGAATGGAGTTAGACGGTGAAGGAATTGGCCTCTGCTGTCAAACACTTTGACACTATGATCTCCACTGTCTGCTACAATGAACTGCCCCAGTGTATTGGAAGTGATATCCCATGCATGGTGCAGGGTGTCTTCTCCTTCTTGGCCAAAACACCACAATGTCATCCCACATAATACCATTCTTGGGTCAATGTTCTTGCCATTTACGTCCACACAAGGCCAGGACACAAGAGCCCCTCGTCTACCAAAACTCTGGGTCAACTCGCAAACTATGCGGTTTAAGTGATGGAGTTGGTCTTGAAAAGTCTTCAAGTTTTCCTTAACAGACGGAAGCGAGTGCAGCTCTTCAAGGCAGGTCTTGCATGCTGGTATGGTGTCCTTAGGCTGATCAACGCTTTCTAATATGGTTGCCAGTACCCGGTATCGCATAGCCATGACACGTTCTACACATACAAGAATCTCGTTGTTGAAAGCTTTGGTTGTTTTCTTGCGCGTATCTTGAAATCTTCTTTTAGCATTCGACAGGCATCTTTTGCTGGACTCATCTAAGTCTTGCCATTTGATTCGCGAGATTTCGCTTAGAACAGCAGAGAAGGACTGTAATACCACTTCCAGATTGTCTTCCTTGTGGACATCGAGTCTGGTTGCCAGAGGGAGATTTTCTTCAGTTGAAGTCTTAATACCGTCCAAGGCTTCGTACAACAAGGCGAGTCCCTCGTTGTAGTATGATATACCAGTAAGCAGCTCCTTTTTGGCATTTTTATGTAATTCTGATTGGATTTCGTTCTTCTCGAGTTCAATTTTCTTGCTCAATGCTGCAACTTCCGAATCTATATGATTCAATTTTTTTCTTGATCCAGAGCTTGTTGCAGCCTTTACAGCACCACTCGCCGTGCCGCTCACCAATCCCTTGACAACAGCCTCCAAGAGCGTGTGCATTGTAGTTCTTTACTGACTCGGGGATTCAATACCAGTAACGGAAAAGAACGGAGTTGAAGAAGAAACAGAGACTTGCACAGGCACCACAAAAGCGGAAGACTGAGGTCACACTTAGGGAATATGTTGAGAGCCAATCAAAGATAGCGTCGGGACAAATCCATGTCAATTAGGCTAACTGCCAGTCAAGGCACGTGTAATATCTCAAAAATGCAAAACAAATATCGAAGCCGATGAAATGGACTATGCTAGCCAAAATGAAGAACTACAGGCATTAGAATATTCATGTAGGAAGATTTACTTCCGTTAATATGTGCAAAAACGTACCGTGAATTCTTCGTCTGAAGTTCGTTTGGTGTCGTGTACACTTTGGTATAACGAAACCTGCGAAAAATAAGTAGAAAAAAATAAATAACAACATGAAACACCCCGCACGTACGAGGATATATATTCCAGTTTCCTTTCAATCTAGTATTTCAGATACGTATTTTTTTGAAAAACGAAAGCAGTAATTTTGGAGGCGAATAAAGGTATGTCCTGTAGCATAGAACCAAGTAGAAGCGATTCACTGGAAATAGGAAGAAAAATCTCGTCCCAAACCAAGTTAAACTGAAGACTCATACCTAAATATAGGATCGACTAGAAGGATGTGATCACAAAAAGGAAAAAAAGCGGCATAATGAATTTGATTTCTCTTGCCTTGCCGATGTGTTGCCAGACAGAAGGAATAAATGAATACAAATCTTTTATTGATATAAACTGGTGGCGATATATTCGAGTGTCTACGGTACACTATGATTAATAATTCAGGATGGGAAGTAATAGGAGTTTAATTCGCAAGAAATGAGCTTTATTTCTTTTCTCCTTTTTGCTCTCCTATTTTTCTTTTTCCTCTTGGTCACTTATTTATCTTTTCCTTTTCTCTCTTTGTTTCTTTGATTTTTCACACTATTTCCTTTCCTTTCTTCTTTTCTACGGTTCTCATTAGTTCAGAATATCTTGGAATAACTTGGACTACAGATCCCATCATCATCAATCTCTGTCCTACCTGGATAGGCATGTCCAAGTCAATCTCATCATAGTGGAAATGAGGCATGTCCTCTATTCTAGGGAAACGGGACTTCCCATCATATAGCCTATCACATCAAACAATAACACGGTGTTTGTTAATGTAATATTGCTGGATAGGTAGATGAATGGAAGAAACATGCACCAATGTTAGAGGAAATAACTGAATGGAATAGAATGGGAGAGATTCTTAATAAAGTGAGTGAAAATAATAAATGGAGTAAAAATGAAGAAACAAATGGATGGATACATGGATGGATGAAGAAATGGACACTCACAAGAGTAAAGTACAACTATTTAAAAAAGAATGGATTCTAAACAAATCTCTAATAACCTGCTCAGCCGCATGAGTGTCCCACTTTTTTCACAATTTGCACTTAGGTCTCCCTGAAAGATGTAAAAATGGAAACTTACTGTCAACAAGTCAACCTTTGCTGGGTGAATGGATGGCATTGCACTGATCTCATTGCCACACTCCTGGGTTCCCTGTTTTTTTCTCTCACGTGCTCTCTCTCCATATAATTAGCTTCTAATTTAAATTTGATCATGAAGCTACTGGCTATAAAGTGCTCACAGTCCACCACTCACTTGCCATGCCCATACAAAACCCTATTGATAAGAGATGAACCAGTCAGGTTTTGGCTACCTACATGTATAATAGGTGGTGTGTTGGTATCAATATTAATGCTCCTCCGTTGGTTAGCCTTTGACCCTTGATCTACAGACAGTCGTTTTAATTTTCTGTTACCTCTGAAAACCAACAGATGAAAACATTAGGATTACTGCTCATAGTTTAGAATAATATCAACAATAACATTCGAGTCATCGATAAAATGGACATCCAATAATTCATTATAGTGTAAATCTACCTCTAGTAATAAGAAAAGGTGACTGACATCTAAAACGTTCACAAATCAAAATCAAACATCGAATGTTGCTCTGTAACTCAACACAGTTGGCTTCAAAAACTCTTACTGATCAAAAATTCATTTAAAAAATGGACAAAATCCCAAGCCAATAGTTACTCAAGTCAAGTTGTCCAGAAAGGATTATCATGAAAAGGAAATATTCCTTCACTCTGAAATGGAATATCAGACATGGGATCTGTCACAGTCTGTATACACAACCTGGCATCACTGAATGTTCTCCATATTTTCCTAGAGAGTCCCATTGACTAAAGAATTAATCTGATCTAGATCAGTATAAAAATTTAACATGTTTTTGAGACAATCATTACGTTTTTTGAGCATGTGAGATGTCAGTAGAAAGAGCTGTTTCAGTTTAACACAGGGAAGCCATATAAGGAAGAAATGTACAAAGAACTAATTGTGACGGTTATTCAGATGAGTTATGTTCTTCAGAGTTGTTTTCAGCAGGATTGCTGAAGCCA
This sequence comes from Phymanthus crucifer, assembly GCA_009858155.3. Classification (NCBI taxonomy): domain Eukaryota; kingdom Metazoa; phylum Cnidaria; class Anthozoa; order Actiniaria; family Phymanthidae; genus Phymanthus; species Phymanthus crucifer. The sequence goes on from WUCR03002883.1 coordinate 14,300, forward strand.
AATATTGCTTACACAGGAACTGGGAAATGTTAATGAGTATGAGAAATTTCTTCATATTTCATCACTACCCTAAAATACCTATGTTCAAGAGAGAGAGAGAGAGAGAGAGCCTAAAAGGTGTCTGCTGATATGGGATGCCCTATTGTCCAGGAATTCAACCATATTCCAGAGGGGAGAGGAAAGTGCATATTGCTAGTCACGCATTTGATTCCCATAAACAAGGAAGCATTTTAAGGTAATATGAATCATGCACAGAGCTATGTATACATAATAACTGCCGGGCTGAATAACTATGAAACTAAGGAAAAATGAGAATATAAATTCATGCTAAGATTGTTGAGTTTGTTATCTAGAATAACAGAAAAATTATGCTTGTGTTTTTAGTGATTGAAATAAGTCTACCGGGTAATGTCATTAATACTTTAATTTATCAGTCTAGGTTTACAACTTTGCTCTGCAATTATATTTCAATAACTTGAGTACACGGACGACATTTGATATGAAATACAACACTATGAAAATCATAGAATAAAAACAAAAGCAAGAACATTCTTAAAAGTGAGTTCTTGTCAAAGTTTTCCTATATATTTATAAAAGTAGTTGATTCAGAAATGTGTTAGTGTGTGAGATCTGTGATACAACATCCTGTCTACATTGACTAAACACAAGACTTTGGACTGATCAAGTCAACTGCCTTCTACAGATTAACACTACAGGTTTAACAGCTTAAATACCATCAAAATGCAAATACCTATTACAGATTAAATAAAAATAGTGTTGTTTAGGACAGTCTTGACTCAACCAAACTATTTGTGAAACTATACATGCCTTATAGCTAAACTCTGATCCATCAACTCCAAAGATCTATTGGTAGTCTAGAACACACACAAACACCGACAATAGACTAAAAGACCTAAAGAAGGAGGAACATCTTCACACGCATCCAAAACTTTAGTAACAACAACAACAGGAAATCCATAACAATTGATTTGGCACGTCCATTTCAAGTCATGTTTAGAAACTATTGAGCTAGTCCATAGTTAATATTAATTAGCTATTAACTATGGCTAGTCTGAAGAGAAAGATTGATGCTTTTTGATTACAAAATCAACAGACAAAAATTGAAAATCATACCTTCAACAGGATAAACACCACAGGAAGTAGCAGCCAAGTGTGTATTTAAAGCCCCTTTAAGTGTGATGTGATATATTGATATTCAATATGATTGGTTTCTGGACTTCATTGCTCTGGCTGTCATCATCAACTTAGAAACATGATCCTTGTCACCTGATAATGACATACCAGTTTGTCACGGAGTGTTTGATGATCAAGGTCAGATATGTTGATGACAGAAACACTTCAGACATCACTTGATCATGACAGTATATTCTTAATATTCTTAATTTTAATACATCATTTTTAAAAAAGAAAAATGCAATTTAGACATTAGGGACTCCCATTTCTCTCCCTACTCTCCTGTCATTTAGTCTCACATCCAAGATACTCTTGAAGGGGTGGATCTAGGTGGGGTAATAAACATGGGCATTGACAGTCATATTTATATGATCTTGAAAATGGCAGCACAGTAAAAGACTAAGGTATCTTCATGTAAACAAATATACATCAAAAACCTAGAATAACTACAGGCAGTTGAGCAACCAAACCTTTTGTCAAGAGAAGTTCTCTACCCACTGTAAAAAACAAATTAATTGAGAACTTCTTATTTGATTTCTTCAGAAAATATAGCATTTCCTTTGATACAGGTGTTCAAATGAAATGATGAAACACAACCACAAAGTCAAAATGGCCATTTCAGTATAAATTACCAGTATATTGAAAGAAAATATGGACATAATCATGATTTGGTTGTGGGAGCTTAAAGTGATACTATACACTGAAAATATTAACAAGAAACATACTCATAATTTAAGTATAGCAAAAGAGATCTATTTACTCAGAATCCAGGCCATAACACTAGCATGATTCTAGTTCATTGAAGTAACATATAAATTTGTTCAACAGTTGTAATCCTTCTTGACCAATCTGTCAGTAGCCGAGGACTTCAATTTTTCTTAAAGAAAAGATACATCAATATGTTCTGAAATCATATTCCACCATGTTGAAGCAACAAGTGTGCTCAGGCTTTGTACAATATCTTTGTAGGTCAAAACCAATGATAATCATTGTAAGAATACTTAACTAGCTCAAACAAAAGAATATTTGATTGTACTGGAGTCAAGAACAAAACACACACAATTACCTACTGTAAGAAGAAATTTACAAATTTTGCACAAACAAAACATGCAGTACTTACAATTTTCTCCAATTTATAGGAGTATAAAGGCTAATGATCTCTCTTGGTGTGGGGTAATCGGAGCATGAGAGATGGTTTGTTCTATGTGCAGTTCTAACAATTATTTCCCAGCTTCTAAAGCATGTTAATCCTCTGTATTCCATTGCTTTCAGAAATACTTTAGTTCCCTATTCACACATCAGAATACTATAGGTACTTGTTTTAGTCACGTTTTAAAGCAATATAAAATGCTAGCTATGTACCTAGATTTGAGAATGAAAACAAGGAATTTGGTATTGAGTTGGTCAGTTCACTGACTACAGTGGACAATAGAGGAACAAGAGAATAGACACATCTGTCTTACATGGAAATATATAATTACTTAATGTTGATTTTGCATATCATGTTATTATAATTCCACTTCAAAACAGTAAAAACAGATGATTTCCTAGCCATACGATAGCACATTTATAGCATATGCATTAAGAAAAATGTCAAGAATTATCTTTTGGAATGTTGGATACCCTGAAATAATATATGAAATTAAACATGATGGAAAAATCATCATTTAGGAACAACAGTAATTTTATCATAAAACAAATATAATTTTGTGGAGGAATGATAATGATCCAGACATTTCAGGATTCAAAAAAAAAACACCCTAACCTCTTTCACACATTGTCAACAAGCATAAATTAAAAGCACACTTGCACTTGATCTTGGCATAATAAAAAGCTTTAGAAAAATTTCTCTGCTTTTTGTATTTCATACTTTGAGCAAAAACACCAACTTTTGAACTTTTTGCATTAGAAGCAGAGGCAAATGGAACTTGTTAAAAACAGTTTTACAAGCAGTCACTGATCATGAGTGTTAACAGTAGCAGGGCTAAGCAAAACAAAATCAATACAATTTTGTGCATTTAAACACAAGAATTCAAACCCTTGTATAAAACTGGGTATATTGCACCACTAATGAGTCAGGTCTTTTGACCAATATTAATGATAAAGTGATGATTGTTTGTTTACGCATGAGTCAATCCTTTAACACCCCCGTCATTTCAATGTCACAATCACTGATCCATACAATTTTTTTAGTAATAATCTGGGAGGCATCAACCTTTAGATATTTTCAAAACCAAGGAAGTAATACCTGACTCCATGACAAAAGTTTATTAAGTATTTTAACTTTTAACAATGCTGTCAAGTGAGTGAGAGAATGCATGTGACCAAAGAGGTTATATATATTAGGAATTGTATAAGATAGTGTAATTATGCTAGAGTTGCTATGGAAAAGCAGGGAATATAATAATCTGGAACATTCCAAGCTTGAAGCTCACACAGAAACATGCAAAAATTCAAAACGTTCATCAAAATAATAATTTAACATTCATGAGGAATTAGAACATCATTATTTTCAGTCACAAAATCAAAAATTTAGAAAACCAATGCAGGAAACTATGAAACTTATAATTATATTAATTATTTTCAACACCATAAAGTTCAATAATATTGAAGACCTTTTGAGTCCAAACTGGATTAGTTTATTGATTAATCAAATAATTTCTCGATCTTATCAAGTCATAAGAAACAGAATAAATAAGTAAGGGCTGTTCCTGTCAGGTCTGTAGTAAGGATATCAGCTGATTTTTAATCGAGAAAAAATAAAGATTGAAGTATGTTAAGGATTCATGTTCGTACAAACTACCACATCAATAGCTTGACCTTATACCGGTATATGATCGTGTCTGGAGCGTTAAAAACACACCGAACGCAATTCTCTCTTCCTCTATAGTCTTAACAATAAATAGAATGTTCAAAAGAAAAGGCAAGTCAGAAAAAAGTTGAAGTCAAATCAAACTATTTATCGCATGACAGATTTTCATCTGACATGAAAAATTCGAGTTATTTTTCCTCTCGAAAAAGTCAAAGTGAAGCCTGCCAATGCACTAGACATCGCCTTTGTTATTACAACACAAAACTACAAGCCTAGTAAAACATTTAACCTCTAAAAATTCGACATAAATATGAGTCAAAGTTCAAAGAAGTGAAGAAAACACAAACTCGCTTACGTGAATTTTAGTCAAATTTGACGTACCTTTGTATTGTGGAGGCTTCTGACGGTGAAACCACTGGAAGGTTGGTCCCTATAATCACCAAATAAACAAATACAACAGCATATTAGTCATTTAAAAATTTACAAGTACAATTTCTAGTTGACTAGTCCTCTAACTATAAAGCAAAAAGAAAGGCAGTCGGCACTCGGGATGCAAAGAGCACCTAGACCTGCTGCTAAAAACAGGTTTTTTTCCAGAAAATACCTGCAGAAAAATCCTCCGATGTGTACCAGGTGGTCATATTGTTGTTGTTTAGAAGTGAGTGGTGTTTTATACCATGATAGAGTTGTTCAAAAGGGAGACAAAGGTTAGTTTTTTGAGGTCAGTTGTTTAGTTGTTTCGCCGGCCATTGGCAGAGACGAAGCCTCCAAGCTTATATTGAGGTAGCGTGGAAACTACCGGAAACTGTCTGCACGAACCGGAAGTAGGCAATTCATGTTTTTATTCGCTCTTTTGTTTATCTCATTCCATTTGTCGTGTTTATTTCAGTCTACCATCCATCCGTTTTTTTCCTTCTTCTTTTTCTTTCTGTTTCTATTCATAGACAAGAACAATGTATGTATTGCTATCATTTGCCGAGGTGACATGGGAAAACGCTGAGATCTCGACAAAACTGTGTTCATTATATTCTGAAAACCTCCGCTCCACAACGTCATTTTGGTGCCTGGGTTCCAAAAAACGATACGAAAAACAAACAAAAGATTTGGCAGAACTAAATTAGCCTTTTCCCGCAGGGGGTAGGGGTGGGAAGCGGCTAATACGCACCACCCTCTCCCCCCTGGGTCGTTTCCAGTCAGTAGCATAGCATGCCAACAACGTCTGCTTGCTGGCTCTGCATTCCAAATTCTCTCCAAAGTTCCTTATATCCTATAACATTGGTGCGATTGCAAAAATGAGACGCCGTAAAGAGGCGCTCTATACCGTTCTCCTTGCTGGTCTTGTGATCCAAAGTGTTTTTAGCCAAGAAGCTGATGAGATCGACCCTCAAGAAGAGCAGCTTCCTCGATATCTTCGTGACGATGGCATCAAAAGAGTTGCCACATTGAAGCAGACTAACTTTGAAAAAACACTCAAGCACACTAAAATGCTTGTAGTTCTATTTTACATGGCCTCCAAGGACCATCCGGAATCTGAAAAGGCTTGGAAATCAGACGAGCAAATGTTGGAGGTAAAATATTGCTTTCCAGAACTATTATCCCTTATCTATTCTTAGCTAGTATTTTAGGCGAAAAGAGTTTTGATTTTCAAACCACGAATTAATGCTTTAAAGAAGCACTCTTCCTCATCGTTATCTTCCTTAAATAGGTGTTCATATTTACTATAACGAACAGCCTTCGAATCACTATAATAATAGTAAGCCTAGCGTCTTCCAAAATTCTCAATGTTACAACTTAGAGAGACGTAGTGTCTAAGGACATCCTAAAACGACACATATAACAATTAAGGTCTTTAAGCCTAATTTATGATAAGAAATCACAGTTATTTTCACCATGATTTTAATGAAGATAAACAAAAAATTCTTTTCGTGTGCTACAAGTTTTCATGAAAATATTTTAGCTTTATAAAATTTTATACCCCTAATTTATGTTGTTAATTTTGAAAATATATTCGTCAATGCTTTTTGCATTGGGACGTTTATTGACTTAATAGAATGTTTTTGGTCTGCATGTGGTTCTGTAAATACTTCAATACTTTTTGTATTTCATATGATTTGATATCTAGTTCAATGAACAAAATCGTTATCTCAACCATAATAGATTTGTCTTCAAGATATTTTTTTGCACCCAATTCACACAAGATATTTTCTCTTTTCTTCAAGTTTCACTGAATTCTCAGTATTTTTACAAATAAAATGTCTCATTATCTCGTTGAAAACATAATTTCTCCTTTAGAAAATTTTAATTTTCAGGGTGATAATAGAGAATATACTTTGTACTTCTAAAGATATTCACCTTTTGAAAGTTATTGAAAATATTTTGAGTTCATTCATTAGTTGTGACTTTTACCAATAGCAAAATATTTCTCATTCTATTTGATTACTTAAATAATGGAAAATTGAATTTTTTTATTGCTTTTTTATCAAAAGTTCTTTCTTTCTATGACAACCTTCTTGCAACTAGGTGTGTATCATTATATGAAGGAAAGATAATGTTCAATAATAATAATAATAACAATCAGTGTTTGAAAGTTTCAATCAATGTTTATCCAGGAGCATCCAGTTTAGAATAGCTAGCAGGGGCGTATCCAGGATTTTCACTGGGGGGTCCTTACATACCAAATTGTGACTATGACATCATAATTCGAAACAAATCCTCACACACTGCACCAACGGTTAGATTTGAAGGGGGGGTCACAGCCACCCTGTGACCCCCTGGATACGCCCCTGATAGCTAGTTCTACAGGGAAGACAAAACGTTGGCTTGTACATTTCAAAAATAAATGGCACTGGCCAGTGGAAGAGGGGGGGTTCATTAGCACCCAATGAATTCCCTGGACCCACCACTAGTCCTGAAAGCCCAACATCAAATTGGAATTTCAGTTGTCTTTTGTGGAGGAAGGAAAACCAGAGAACCCACAGAAAAACCCTTAAGTTGAGAGAGCCAACAAACCACTCTACTTGCATGACACCAAGCTTTGTGGGTCCCTCATGCCACCCATGCTCCCCATAAGATAATAATAATAATAATGATGATGATAATGATAATGATGAAGATAATTTCTTTTTTGAAATATATCCAAAACCTAGTGAGATAAAATACTTCAAGATTACCAACATCAACTGATAGTCGTCTATTTATGGCAGTTAGAAAGGAGAGCAGAATAAGATTGTTCATGCATAATAAATGTAATGTGGCTGTGAATCTTGTGCCTCAGACAAAGAAATCCTTAAATACTTAACAGGAACAAATTTGTTAAGCTTTGCAAAATCTATGACGACGACATCAACCGGAAGTGTAAATAACTTCACTTTGGGGTTCTGTTCATTGGAGATTTCATTCCAAATGTATCAAGGAAAGTGAGCTTATCCACATGCAAGATAGACTTTGAAGTGAAGAACCCAAAGTGACATCGTGAGTGATGAAGTTGACGTCGTCGTCGTAGATTTTGCAAAGCTAAATTAGGTCCCTAATATCAATCCTACCACCTGCCCTCCCATACCTCATCCCACAATACATTCAGAGGGGGTTACATGGGTTTTATGAGCAGCAGACCTTTTGAAAAAAGGGAATGCATCCTGGAATGAAGTTAATACTTCATTGAATAATTTTTCTATTTCTTTTTGTTGTTGTTGTTGTTGTTATGCTTATATTGACTTTGTATCATTCAGAAATGACAGTAATTTTTTCTATTTTTAAGGGCTGAACCATAGTCCACACAGGCTGCCTGTGTCGTTGACAAAACGGAATCCCCTCTTCATAAATTCCGGATCTTCCACTCAACATTTGCTTAGGCTTTAATAGACCTTTTTACCTTCATTGTTTGTTGTGCCCATTTCAGACCATGTGATGGTACTCTTGGGAGTTGATTCTTTC
>WUCR03002884.1:0-11711 GCA_009858155.3 Phymanthus crucifer
GCCCACCTTTGTAAGGTTCAGGTATCTTTTAGGGGTCATTTTTGAAATTTCCGACGAGCACCCCCGCCCTTTTCTGGCAGGAGTCTGAAAGCGAAGACAACCATAGTGTTAGGTGTCTTGCATCAACAGCTGATAAAACACTACCCTCAAAGCCGAGGCACAGGCTCTTAAAAAAGAAAAGTCTATAGTTTTTATTAATGATATGGTTTGCCGGGTTATAGAATGGATGCTATCTTTGTAACCGTTTCAAAAAGATGAAAAGAAATTGGTCTTATCTGAATGCAATTATTGTGAAAAACAGCTATATAGCAAAGCAAAGGGGCTTATAGTAACACCCACACTCTTGCTCATTATCTTTGGTGCTCGCTGTCCACTCACTCCCGGCAGGTGTGAAAATATCGATAAGGAATCGCCAATCCAGTAATCAATAACATGAGCTAAGACTCGAGTTTTATGAAATGGTGGCATTGTAAGTCTTGTCTGAGTCTAGTATCTAAAAAAAAGTTTTCCCCTTCAATTACTGACAAATTTTGGCTATGTGGAACTTCGGCGGATTTGGGTTACTGAAAGTATAAAATGCTGATGGCAAACCACATTTGTTGAATATTTGATAGCAGACATATAAAGTCAGAGATGAAACCAATAAGTTAATTGAAAAAGCCTTTTACAAAACTTTCACATGACTGGCAAGTGAATAGAAAAGAGTTCGTGTAGTGAACTATGGATAAAGGGAACATCGTCGGCTTCATGGTTGACATGGTTTTCAAGCCTCCCCGGGCCAAATGACAAAACATAGTGCAGGGCTATCACGAATGTCACCGCAGTGCAGACAGTCACGGAACTGAGGGAAGTGCTGGCGTAAAAGTGATGAATATCTTTGGCTAAATGAAGCAAATAATCTTGCATTGGATCACTCCTCGCTCCTGCAGCTGCTTTAAACAGTTCAAAGGTGCTTGCGATTCTCAAAGTCGATAAGCAAGAAGGGGTTGTAACTGACATCATATTCTCTATTTTCACACTCGTATAACGTATTGAGGTTGTTGGGGGGGGGGGAGGGGGCGCTTGATCAGGAATATTTTTTCAGGAAACTTTTTTGGTGTAGGATTTTTTTTGAGTGAATTGTCACCCCCTTCGGGTTTTTCTAATCCGTCCCTGAAACCAAGAATATCTTGCTAAAGACCGATCAGACTTAGATGTTGTAAATCATCTTATAATAATCAATGACGAATTAAAAACAGCCAGATTGAAAAAAGTTGAAGAGGTAATAAGAGATAATTCTTCGGAAGTTCATACATTTTCTGTAACACCAACTCGTAATATCCTGAAAGTGGGAAATTCAATCAGAATCACCGATAATCGTTTACTTAAAGATAAAAGAGAGTATAGCGTACATTCTATTGAATATTCCTTTTTAATTTTCATGACAGTTTATTATTATTATTATCATTATTATTATTATTATTATTATTATTATTATTATTATTATTATTATTATTATTACTATTACTTGTCTCCGAAACCGCAATGTACTATGGGAATGTGAAGTTTGAGAATGCTATAGTAGAGGGTCAAATATATTCTAGAAAACAATGCCAGATTGCTATAAATCAGTTTTTGAAATGAAGAAATGATAGCCGAGAAAGAAATTTTGAACCAAATTTTTTTATCAGGGTCGATAGGTGATATCGAGTTTTATATTTTAAAAATAAGATGTGACGTCATAGGTATCGTATATCCTTTTCTCTTGTATCTCTTTATTTCTAACGGGTCTCTCATTTTCCTCCAGCCTCCTTACACTTTTTGTTCGTTTTCAGGTTTTATCATCCAATGCTGACATACTCAGTCAACCTTCCAGCTTTCAATGGCAAGAGGATTTGATGCGCAGACTTCATGGTATTCCTGATTATGGATGCCTTTGAACCAAGTTTCATGCGCTTCGAAAACAGTAGATGTGGCATATTTCTAAAATTGAGTTTATCCTTAAGCATTTTAAATCATATGCTTTTTCTAGTTTGAAAAAAATCAAAAACTGCGTCTGTTGGCTGGCCGCCAAAGATTGGAGGTCTGTTCGCAAGGCATTGCGGGAGTTCACGTGTCACAATGCGTGATGGTATAGTTTTCTTGTATTCATGGCGTGTGACTGGCTTTGTTTTCTTCAGCAATGTTCGATCCAACAGTAGTGAAATGCCGTTCTTTCTCGGCAAACATCGAGAAACTTGAACAAAACGGAATTTACTTAGAAGATAAATCGGTGAGGAAAAGGACACTGCGATAAAGCATGGAATACGACGTTTGGCTGATGTGGAAATTACACAAACCGAGCGGGCATATCTTCTTGTATTGTCACAGACCCTAAAAACATCTGGGTCGAATGGAGGACTCTTTGTGTTCTATTTTCTGATGGGTTAAAGACTAGAGGTAGTGGATTTCTAGTTGGATCGGGCGTGAATTTTCAAGGAAGAAATTCAACTAGAGTCAACAACAGAGAAATGGGACTCCAAGAAAAATTCTATTGAAATCGATGAATAATTGCAAACAGGAAAAACCGGTTTTCGAAGTATTGAGCAATACTTATGATGTATTCAAAGCAAAGCATTTTTTCGTAAACCGGATGGCAGTAATCCTTTCGTATTTCTGATTTTATTTTCTATTAAATTGGTTTGACGCGCGGTGCCTTTGTGCCTGTGTTTTAACATCTATCTATAGCTAGATCAAACAAGGTAAGAGTTGGAAACGTCGAAGGACTATACGATTTATTATGAAGTAGGATCGTGTGGCGAATTTGCATGACATCAAGTCAAAACTTTGTATTTTAGATATAGTGCGCCATCTCTGCAGGATGTTGAATTCAATAAATGATCGATTTTTCTTAAAAAAAACTGAAAACAGTTTCGATGTGTTTTTTCACCTTTTTATCACTTGAACAAATGTTCATAACAGGGGTTTGCACTCTTCGATATTTTATCCCCTCTCTCTTTTATTTAGTAGTGTGATCATTTCATTGATCCTTCAAATGGTAGGGTTTTGTAAGTGCAAATGTAGATTGTTAGTTGTTTTATGTGGCTGCCAACAAGACACTATTATTTGGTGATCGCGCTGCCACGCTGCGTTATTTCCCGCGTGACGTCACCTGATGTATTATTGAATCACGTGATATTACGCCTGTACGCATGCGCCATGGCATATTATTTTTCCCCTTCTTCGAGTGTTGGCAAATGGAGAAAAGTAAAGGAACTTTGAGAGTGTTTATATCGAAGGTATATGCTTCTTAGAGAATAATAACTCCTATACGGCAAAGCTAAGACATTGTAGAACACGTTGTCAAGTCTTTATTGGATATTGGTGGAATTTTACGTGGGAATATTGGGGTTTGTTCGTGTGGTAGTCGCAAACTAGTTAGGTCAGTGTTGGCTAGTTGACCAAGCATCGTACTATAATTAAAGGTAGGTTATTCAAGTTTTCATCCTTCTTCCGACATATATGGTTTTTCTATTGATTCTCCTACTAAGTTTGTACCCTAAACTCCGATATTTAACCGACGAATTCGACCCCTTTTCAATTCTGTGAACGTTTCATTGATGTTTTTGTGACTGAGACAGGCTAGCTCTAGTCGTCCACATGTTATCGAGGAAAACCGGCTCATTTATCACAAGAATTACTCCCCTAAATTCATATTTTCCTAGAGCAAGCATCCAATCTTTCCATTGTACCTCATGCTACCATATAACTTTATGAAAAGGCAGGAAAGAACCCTGTAAATCCATCGTATACACATCTATTTGATGATGGCAAGTTGACGAAAAAATAAACCCATAGTTGAACGTCTGATTATGTCTCTCTTTTCGCCAAGATCCATTATTTGAATGAATGATTGCTAGCATAGACCAGGCAGACTATATCCCTCACTATTCTAAACTCATAATTATCAGAAATTCATTTTCTAGGATTTACTTGGACTATTTTGATCAGGTCGACCGGAAAGACCCAAAAACTCTAAAGTAATATTATCGAATAACAGCCTACACCCTTGCTCTCAAAGTTTTCCTTTCGATTCTCTATCACAGGAATATCTATTTATTTCGTAGAAGGGTTTTATTAACAGTAAAATTGCACGAGTTTGATTGGAGAAAGCGGTGCAAGTCTCTGGATTTAATACTAGATTTGGAGCAATAAACGTTCGTTTGATACGTCATATTTTTGTACTAACAATTTTCAACGTTGTTCTTTCGTTCAGTATAAGGATTTCGTATTTTATTTCATATGCTTTCTGTCTCTACATAAAAGCACCAATATTCCATGTGCTGAGCAAACTACGCCATGTTGTTTTGACGTCTGCTTGTGTGCAACTGGTTCAAGATATTCGATACTCCGACAATTTGATCGAAATGTTGAACATTTCCCAGTATTTTGCCAAAACCCAAAATCAAATTTTCCAGTTTGACATATTAGATTCTTGGTCTGTGAAAATAACGAAGCAGAGTATTTAGTATTCGTCGTTAACTCTAGACTGTTTTTCAAGCGGGAGGGTTCATCAAATGTCGTGTCAAATATTTCTTGGGGCGGGACGAGTTTTCGATTTCAAACGAATTTTTCCCAGAAAATTTGTTGAATTTGTGTTTGTCTAGGTGTTTGCTGTAAGCTTCCTTTAAAATGTCTTTTATATTTGTGGTTCAGAGGACGATGACGCGATTTATGGTAACGATTACCTCGCAAGGCTTGCGTTGTTCAAATAACTAATTCATTAGCCTGTTTCCCTCGTTCAGCTCGCGTTTTTTCTTGTTTTCTCTGCGCTAGAGAAGCCGTGTTTTCGTCTTTAGAGTTTACATTTTGGGTTGTGTTATATCTCAGGTAGAATATGTATTTGTTTTCGGGTGCAAATTAGGTTTGTCGTTGGCCTGGCTATCGTTCTTCACTAGGGAGCTGATCGAGACCGGTCGGCCATCTGCTTACACTTCAAGATAGCTTGGCTCCTTTCTAAAGATTTCCAATGGTTATCATTTATGTATGACTTTCAACGCATCGTTTCTTCTTCATTTCGAATTTTCATCTTGTTGAAAATGACAACCGTATTTCTTAATAAAAGATAGTGTTTTTCTTTCCGAGAGAATGATGAAAGCTAAATAGTCGAGCGAGTTCTTGTTTGATCCTCGTGGCATAGCCACCGATGCTTTTGTGTGAGCGAACACAACTAACCAAAAACATGTGCTTGTTTTCAAGTGAAAACAAGATCCGCAAGGTATTCTAATATTAGTTATTATTATGTTCGATGTGGAAAAAGGAATTTAGTTTTATTGGCGCCATATGTAGTCCATTTCAATTCAAAGCCATCAACGATGTTAGAAATGGATGCTATCCTACTCATTGTGTTGGTAGATTTCGCTCGAATTTTATTTACATTCGAGTCGCAAGCCACATGTTGTGGTTGAATTTTTCATTTCCTAGCGATAGTAAGGCTACTGATATATCGTCAGATACGTGTTTAGCTAGTTTTAAGCTTCGCTTCGTTAATGCTCGACTTTCAGCTAGCACCTATTTAATTTTCTTGATATTCATGTTGGTCTTCATCGTTCTAAATTCAATAACGACGGCTGTTTTTTTGAGGTTGTGTATTATAATTGAAAGGCTTGCGAGTTTGTTGTGTTGTGGGCGACTGTGGAGGATTCTTAGGTTTATTGATTCCATCCATCGTCGTTTAGAAAGCCTTTCCGATTCCACTTCTATAATAGCCTTGCATGATGTACATCAACAAGATGTATATTACAGCCGAAGAAAAGATTTCAAGGGTGTTCCCTTCACACTTGGAACCAATGAATATTGTATTCATCGTGTGCCATCACTAGAAAATAGGAATGAAAGTACTTTCACCAAAGCAATTGGCAGTTAGCCTCAAGAACTTCAACCATAATGAGAAAATATATTTCATTCTTAGGGATCATTATGAAGGACTAGGGTCGGTCACCTCATTTTCTTTGAATACCCAACAACCAACCAACAAGATAATGATTCACTTTGTTTTTGTTGGGAGTATGTAGGCATAGATTGATTATAGGTTCTGTGTGTTGCTGGCCTTTCGTAAAAACTTTCTGTTTCCTTATTATTTGTCAATTACAAATTAGTATTTATGGCCTAAGGAACTCTGCCATTATCCTCAGGGACAAAAATGTTTTAGGAAACAAAACAAACAGACCTTATCTTATCCTATTATGAATTTATTACATTAAATTTTATTCATTGGTTGCTGGTTTTCTGAGAAGGTGCTTTTGGTTTCTTAGTGAAAGAGAATCATAACAAGAGGCTCAATTTGAACTTGAATTTTCTCTTGGCTAAAATGGCCATGCTTAGTAGCACCTGGATTAGCACATGAATTAAAAAATTGCTGCCTCCCGTTTCATGATTACCTGGCAGTTCAACTGAAATGTCTTCATTTTGTCAGTATTCATTTTTTTGGCATTGTGCTTCCATAGAAACCAGTGAGAATGGAAAGTGATTTTACAATAATAAATCATTTGGCTTAATTGATTCTGTCATGAATATTTATTCTTGAAATAGATTTTTAAATGAACTTATTATTTTTATTTCTTAGGTTGCTATTACTGATCCACCTCAGAATAAATATATGTTTTATGAAAGGAGTGTTGTTATTGCTTTGAATAAAATGTTTTCCTACAATTGTTGTTTGCAACTAAGAATGCCTCCTCACCAATCACTATATCCTTTTTTCTAAGGCTAGAACCTCCTTTCTGGTGGAGAGAGAACATGCCAAGGACGATGATTTATGGACCAGGGTTTACTGCACATTTTTAGAGAGTGGGTGCTCCAACAAATGTTGGCCCCATGACAGCAGGAACCGAGTAAGTATTGGACAAAGCCTTTGGGAGTTTGGGAACCACAATGTGGATATTTATAACTCCATCAATTATGAATGTCTTGTAGCTACATGGAGATTCATTCTTAGATATTGCAGTAAAAACTATGAAACATACCAGTCTATCATAAATCTATGTAAAAGGATTTTATTGCCATATTAATTCCTAGTTCATCTCATGTCCAGTGCATCATTCAAATCTTCAGTAATAATAATTTGAAAAAGTTAGATGTTTATATTTTCCTGTTTTGTAAGATGGGTTTCGATCTTCAGCTTTGCTGAAAGTTATTTTCAAAAAGCCTTAGTTTAAAGACATTTGTTTCCTGAAGATAAAATACAAACAGGATATAAATGCCTCTTTCCCAGCAAACCCACAAGCTTTAATGAATCTTCTTTCTTTCATGCTTCATCATCTTCAACAAAACAAGAATACAAGTTGAAGTTGTTGTTTCTCTTTCTCTCTTAACTATTTTCTGATGCCTTTGTCAACTTTGTAAGCTATATCATTCATTGAATCAGTAAAAAGAACTGTCTCAGAAGGATTTGCTAGATATCTTGTGTATTAACATAACATATGGTCTGTCTCCTGGCTGAAAGTACCAATATTTTCAGATTGTGCTCGTCTTGATAACCCTAGCACATTCTATGGTACATTCTTGCTAGATAAGGCATCCAACACGATTTCTACTGTGTGGTATTGTAGATGTTACTAACATTAATGTTTATTAGAAATCTGGTTAATGTCTGTCTTGTGAAGTTTTTACAGACTGTCAAGTATTCACTGTATGCAATGGAATACAGAGTAGAGTTCAAAAGGCTGAGATTCGAAAATTTAGACTGATTATGTTATATTTGTTCCAAAAAGAATCTAAACAACTTTTGCATTTTTCTAATACTGTCAAAATATGAATCGATATATTCATCAAACCATTCCCAAGACATGCTTACTGTCCATGTTATTAAAGATTGGAATGCATAAACCTAGCCTTAGTTCAAGTTTCTCTATGTGACCCCTGAAAGTAAACAAAACAAGGCTAATGTTTCAAAAGATTGAACTCGGGGGCCATAACATTCATGGCATTTCTTATGCAGTGTATAGTTTCAGATATAAATAGACACCAGACCATACAACGATTAATGAATGACATGGCATTCAGTGGCCAATGATCTGTGACAGGCTACATGTACAAAGGGCTTTTCTCAAATCCTCTGTTATGGTCAACATGTCCTTTAAAGCAAATAGACTTGGTTATTAAGTCTTTACACTATGAGAAATTTTATTGAGTCAAAATAATTTTTTTTAAAAAAGTGAATCGAAGACCTACTGAAATTCTTAAGACACAAAGTGCTGAGTTTATATACTAGAAGAAAAGGAATAGATACCTTGTTGCTTGGGCATTAATTTTGTTATTTTTTTGGCAGTATTTGTTTGCAACCCACTTTTTAACCACATTCATCTATCTCATTTAATTGGCACTTAAATATATGTTTATTTTGTATCATATATCTCACATTATTTAGAGTAATATTTTGCCAGAATTTTTACTTTATTTTGAAGCAACATAATATATTTTCTCTAGGTATTATCTGCACTATAATGGAAAGTAAAGCATTCAAAGTATTGTGTATATTTTCTTCCACATGTTCGTATTTTGAACGAGCTTCCATAGTTTTTGGCCGAAATGTGTCTAATTAAATTATTATTATTATTTTTCAGTCCTGATCCTGCTGAGTCTTCTCATGCTGTAAAGATGCCAAGCATCATGCAGATCAGACATATGCCATACCTGGTAAGTGGGATACCTGTGTTGCATGATTGACAGGTTGATAAATCCTGCTAATATTCCCCTCATCCTGTCTTATTCAGGGATTCTGGCATTATGCACTGGTGCAGACCCACATGATCGGCCATCCTCTGCATAATCCCACATAATTTGTCAAATAAATCAATATATTTGTTACCTATCTCAGTGGCTTGCTTGAATAGTGTTTTTGTGCTTTTTTTACCATCATACAAAGTACAAAAGTATCATTTTAATCTCAGAAAACAACCACGTCGATGTGACGCCATTTTGTATTTATGAAAACCACAAGGCATTTCTAAAATTGTCTGATATGGGCCTGAATAAAACTCTGGAAAAACTGCAAAAATATATTCGGCATAGTGGGGTTTCCTGTTGCTCAGCTCAGGTCCCGAGAGTTTGGCAGTTTTCCAAGATGGTGGACTGTTACGGGAATTGCTTTTTTGACCATAATGCTTATTGGTAAGAATCATTAATCAGTGATGCGTAATCTTACATTTATTTATAAAAAGAACTGAAATAGCTGAGTTATCTGAGTGAAATTGGTCATATTTTAGGTTTTAAGTGATGATGTCATCTCGCATAATTTCTTGCATAATTTGCATTTTTTCCCAAAAAATTCTGCATAATTTTGATTTTTTCTTCACATAATGCCAGCATCCCTGCTTATTAGCATCCCCTAATTACAGTAGAATTCATATCTATTTGTTATGTTTCTTGTAATGTGGTTTAGGTAGGTTTATGTTTAAGTGTTCTCAGAGTTTCATATTGGTTTCATGTTACACCATCTTTCCTGTATTTTGATAAGAGACAATAAACGTAGGTTTATAAATGCTACACAGTGCCTGATATATACCCATGAACCAATCACATTTGATCAAGGAAACTGACATCTCTTCCCATGTCTTGTAGCTCTTTGCTGCAAATTGAATTCTCAACCAATCATTTGAAAGTATCATAATTTTCTAATTCAAAGTATCATTACTGCTTTGTTTGATTTGGTTCCTTGTTATTTTTAAGACTTTGGCTCCCAAATTACCAGATTGTCATAAACCAAATTTAAACTTTTTTTAGAGTATTTATTCCCTAACATTAAATGTATAAAATATTGATAAAAGCTTTCATTTTAATCCAAACTACCATACTTAGTTTGGGTACTTTCGCATTGCTTTTTTTCTTCACTCTGGTATAAACTCTTTCTTTCATGCATCAAATATGTTATTTCCACAATATTGCTGTTTTCCTACTTGATTTCCCCTCCTGATTTGTTATTCTGCCTTTTTTTTATTTGTAAGGTTGAACGCCACTTCCAAGTCTAAAATATGTACATATTCTTTGATTGATTTTTGAAAGGGATTAGAGGATAGTAATGGAAGCAATTGACTTCTTTCATTTAGTTGTATTGAATGGCCCTTTCACCAATATTGAGCTTTCAAAAGTACAATCATTTAGACCTCTCCATCATCCATGTGTGTGTGTATTTGTGCATAAAGTAAATTGTAGGCAGTACCAAATGTGTACTTGAGGAAAATTATAAACCCATTACACTTGTGTTAGTACAAGAATCAACCAATCACAGCCTTGGATAGTCATCATATTTTAGTCTTTCGTAATAAGCAGACTAGTCTTGGTTAATGGTTTTGTATGATAAGCTTTTTTGTTAAAGCTATTGTATTGTTTTATGCCTAATTTATTGATGACCTAATAGAGTTGGTTATTGAATTAAGGCATTTCCTTGGTTACCATACTATCATCTGTAAGAATGATTAAAATCAAGAATATTATGACCTTTGGGACAATTCTTGTTTCTAACAAGACTGACAGGATCTTCAAATAGAAACAATTTGTGTCCTAGATATCTTCCAATGAAAGTGAATTATTGGATTTTGACACAAAACTAGACACACATAAGAAATAAGACTAATCATTCTGCTTAGTTGACTATTAGGTATCAATGCGTATAGTGGCTGTATAGATTGATTGTGCTGTTTTCAAACAGAATGTTTCTTATATTCATTAAGATAAAAATATTGTAAACATTTTTATGTTTTTGACTAAACAATTAATTCTTGAATGTCAAATTAATATAAAGTTAATAAATATGAGTATATAAGTGGTTTTAGGCAATGTTCTTTTAAGAGTCCTCAAGTAAAGTATCTAATAAAGCAATCATTCTTTTTCTAAACACTTGTTATTTTTGTGTAAAAACAATCAAAGATTCACTTTTGGTGATAGTGTTTTCTTTATCTCCTTCACTCACATCATCTTGGTTGTTATTCACAATGAACAATTTGTTATCCAGTGATCCTTAAAAACACAAGCAAAATTTAACTTATTTCATTTAGTGAAGGATTAATGTCCAAAACATTGTACGAAAAAATGTGGGCAATCTCTGGTGAAGAAGGAAGGAAAATGAAGTAGTGCAGTGCAAAGCATTACAGTTTTGTTCACTGGTTTCAATCAAGAAACCTGTCCATCAGATACACAAATGTATATATATAATTTTGTGGGATTGTTTATCATGTTATAGGACCATAATTATGGACAACCCCCTCCTATGACACCACCTGATTCCAGTAGCCCAGCACCAGATGACGTTGATACCGGCAATGAAGACGAGGAAGGCAATGCTGTCACAAGATGTATCTGGTTAGTGATGTACATTCTTTGGCCTTTTGTGACATGTATTCTTATTGTTTTGTTTTTGTTGTTTTTAGTGGATTTAATCACGATGATGGCTATATGATTTGTTGTGATAAATGCAGGTAAATTCTTAACTCTTTCAACTATAGCTGTTTATGGGTGGCATGGTTGGCGTAGTGGTTTGTCCACTCGCCTCTCACCTCTATGGTCCCGGGTTCAAGCCCCGGCTTGGGCTGGATCATATGTGAGTTGAGTTTGTTTGATGTGTTGTTCTCTCCCGTGCCACGAGGGTTTTTCTCCGGGTTCTCCAGTTTTCCTCCCTCCGAGTGTTTTTTTTTGTAAATATGGAATGTAGTGGTAGTGTGTGTGGAGTGAACCTCACGGAAGAGCCCCATATGGGG
>WUCR03002995.1:0-11709 GCA_009858155.3 Phymanthus crucifer
AGATAATTAAGAAAATGAACTTCGTTTCCGGATCTCCGCGATTGTTTGTGGTTGCGATGGTTACTCATTAAGAGGAGGTCATTTATTAATTTACTCACTGGGAGAGATCTTGAAGCTGTAAAGTGCTGATTTTGTATTCAGAATGGTCTAGACTTGTTTTTGTATGATTCTATTAGCATTGCTAAGAAAGCGTTAAGCAAATAAATTACCAGTTCTTGTTTGTGAACTTGTCATAATCCGTGGTATCCGACTCCTTTGACCAATCCATTTGGTGTTTTCGCAATCGTTACTTCCTTTATTTCTTCCTTGCATCCTTGCTTGCTTCCTTTCGTCCTTTCATTCATTCGTTCGCTCTTACTTTCATTCTCATTGCCTCTTTTGCATTAGTGATTCTAAGTATTGTTTTCTGCAGACCAAGACCATGTTCAAAACATGTCTCTTTGATTTTCCTCTTTGTTTTATTTCAGTTTCTTACCACTACGAATACTAAGTGCACTGTTTTGCAGCCATTTAGTTAAAGAAAAATGTATAATACTCAATAGACATTTTTAGTTACGTTACAATGTTTGCCATTTCAAACCACTAGTCATTCCCTAGAGAATATGATTCTTTGTTTCAGTTCATCCACATTCATGTGTCTTCTCATGCTCAACCGTTAAACAAAGGAATGATACTCTTGAGAATGACACGAGGTCTGGTCTTTTCTTATCTTATAATTATTTAGCAAAATTTGTGGTTTGGATGTCATTTTCAAGTGTATAAAGTAAAAACTAGGCTGATATCTTAGTTTATATGATGAAATACTTCGAGAAAAATCTTCCATGAAATTCAAGATTTTGAGAACCCACGGAAAATTGCCGTTGAACTGCAAAGACGTCATTTTGAATCAGGGAAAACAAGCAAAACTAGCTTGTGTTGCCATCAAGACCAGAAATGTTCCATTGTCTCGGTATTCTGGTTGAATGATCAAGGAAACGAGCATGAAGAAATATAGACATCCGCTGACCAAAAAATTGAATGCAATTCATAGTGTTATTCTTTGAAAAGCTATACGTTGGTTGCAGGAACAAACTGATGAATAAAAGAAAAATTTTCTGTCTTTATAAAAACCGATTTTGGCATAAAATAAAAACTGCAGCAAAATACCAGGTGATAGTCAATAGTTTTGTCTAAATTAGAATTATCAGAAATGTCGGAAAGCCGACAGTTTTTGCGCCATCTCAATAATAAAAAATACCTTTTTGCCTAGGGCGTGATATCTGCGGGCAAGAGACAATTATGTACTTACATAATTTTCTCTTGCTGCTGGCTTATTAGCCATGTCAATTAGACCTTTTAGAGGAACAAAAATCTTGTTAAAAAACAAGGAATAAATCTTTTTTTAACAATTTAAACCTTTTCTTCTCTTAGGGAAAAAATATTTCATAACTTATATCCATATTCATGTACTTTCTCAACTATTAAACAATGACATAATGCTCTAGGGAATGACACGATGTCTGACGGGAAAAAGAGGTCTTAAGTTGTCTTTGCAAACCAAAGATGTAAAATTTATTCGCAGCCTTGTCTTCTCAGCGTGTTAAGAGCTTTATAATCACAATTTGAATAAATCGTGAAGCACTTCAATCAGACAGTTCTGAAAAAAGCGAGGTTTTGATTTTCATACAATGCATTCGTCTGTGAACACAGCCATCTCTTTTGAGAGGTGTTTCCCGCCTATTTCAGATATTTAAAATACAACCCGAGGAAAGCGTAAGGACAAACTATCCCGGATTTGTAGCCACTCCACTAATAATTTTCTTACAATTTCTTGAAGAAGTTTATCTCTTTCTACTTCTATTTGCTTCACTTTGTATTTGGAATCAGATGCATTTGCCACTGCACTGAAGAAGATCGCAGTTGCGATCGAAACGTCTGCGATAAATTCTATCCTTTAAGCTAGAGACGAATCTATTTCTTTATCATCAGATGAGGTACTTGCAATATTTTCTGATCAAAATTACATCACAATAAGTGCAGTTTTCGCCTCCAGTTACCCCCCAAAACCGCAAAGTATTATGGTATGTGCAAGAAGAGAATAGCTAGAAATTAAACAGCCAGCAGCCACCTTAATTATTCGTAATCCGATTAGCTTCCAGCAGCTGGCAAACAATATGTGACATCACTTTTATTTATTAAGTTGAATCAACAACATTTGATCTTTTCTTATATGTTTCTTCGTGTTTCCCTATTCTCCTATGAAAGCTGTTACAACAGATTCGTTCCCATTTCTGGCCTGTTAAGGTAAATGACTTGTACTTGCGATAAGAAATCGGTGCCATCTGATTCTTATAAGATAGCAGGAAACTTAGAATAAGAAGAATAAGCTGTAGGTGCAATTTTAATTTGATGACGATCACAGGATGAGAAAAGAAAAAAAAAGAAAAAAGAGAGAATATCTCGAGCAACGAAATACTTAATTTTCATTTTAACCAATACATTACTTTTGCATAATGGCTATCTTCTTGTTTACTGTTATAATCATATTTTAATCCACCGTGAAAATTAGCGAGGGAAAAAGAAAGAAAGACAACTTCGTATATCTTTGTCTTCGCTATATATTTCTTAATATTTTTCTCGTACAAGTTACATTTTACTTTTCCTAAAAGCCAGTCATAGCTCTCATTATTTCATATTATCATTTCTTATTGAGGATATTTTTTCATTAATATTATTTGAACCTTATTAACGATGTAAAAACTAAAAAGAACTGTTTCTTTTATACGAAAAATGAGGACAAAATCGTCTAGATTGACGATCAAAACTTCAAACTTCCCTCGTTTTAATTTCTCAGCAGATGGAAATCTAATGTACTTGTCAGTTGTACTTCGAGCGAGATTTAGGTAAACATGCATTGACGTAAAGGAAATCTGGCCTACGCGTTGAAAATATAATCATTTTTAACACCGGTTATACGATTTTACGAAGGAACAATTAGGGTGTACTGAAATTTTAAATTTTTTTAACTAATTTTTAATTGGTTAAAATTGGTTAATTTGTTACGTTCAAGAACGAAAACTGCAATTTCTAGATCTGCAAATGATTCATTCATCTTGAACATCTAGTCATCTTGTCATAGAAGTTCGATAGATTGTATTTGAATTCATGGCGGCCATCGGATCTTGTCAGGTTTGGTGGACTTTCAAGATCGCCGGCTTTTGAGTCGTCGCCACGGAGTCTACTTCAAATAATTCAAACTGTCTCGTCTGCTTAATTTTTACGAGTATATTCTATTTTTGTAAAGTATCATATATCTAGAACAAGTGGATTCGACAAGTGACTGGTGGCTACAAGAAGCTACAAGCCTTGTCCGGGGGGTCTACGAAAATAGAATATACTCGTAAAAATATAGGCAGAAGAGACATTTGAATTATTTGAAGTAAAGTATCATATATATAGAACAAGTGGATTTGACACGTGACTGGCGGGAGTGTAAAAGTAGGCTCATGTGGTGTTCAGCATGTATTGATATCCTACTCGAAGATGAACTGTACAGGGAGTTATTCATTACGAAGACACTTAAGCTATAATAGTTACCATCATTGAAGGATGTGGATGATATGAGGTTGTTCCGTGAGGTATATGCTGGAGGGGGGAGGGAGGGGAGAGGTAAAATTTAGGGGGAGGGGGGAGTGAAAAATGGTCGGGGGGAGGGTTGAATTTTTTTATCAAACAATTGGGGGGGGTGGGATACTAAAATGTTTGAAGAAGCTACAGGCCTTGTCCGCAGGCAAGCCTTATTTTTTAGGGAGACTTTAAGGGAGGTCATTACATTATCTGTAATGACATCCAATGGATCCAGATCATGATCTGTAATAACATCCAATGGATCAAGATCATGATCTGTACTGACATCCAATGGATCAAGATCATGATCTGTAATGACATCCAATGGATCAAGATCTAAATGCCTTTTTGATTTTTTTTTTTTTGCTTTTATTCTAAAGTCTTTATAGCTCCATCCTTCTCGAGCTAGCTGTTAATACAGTTGAGCATGCAGTAACATATTAGTTTTGTTTTTTAACCATCAAAGTGAGGCATTTGGGTCAATAAAGAGCATTTACATCTCATTCGCATCCATCTTTACCTTATTTTCAAACAAAATGCTTGATCTTATTCATGCGCAGCCTCATTAACACTGCTTTTTAATGATTAAATATTTACAACCACGTTAATTGGTTTCACGAAGGATTGACGTTACCTAGAGCGGATTTAATCTTCTCTATTCAAACACGATTAAAAGTGGTGCTGATCACTCAACGGATTACTCCAACATACTAATCAATGTACATTATCTATATTATTTCATCTTATCAGTGGTTTTATCTGAGCATCAATGTTTCTCATAACCATTAGCGCACTCAAAACTTGACAACCAAGAATGAAATCAGTGCGCTGTCAGAAATTATACAAGAAAAACTAATAAAAGAAGAGGAAGGTGAAATTGACAACCCAGGACTCGTCTGTCATATTCGACGGAAACGAAACGTTCTCCAAGACGACGCAAAGCGCAGTTTGAACGTCAAAGCGACGTGAACGAGTGTTTAGATAGCTGGAGAGAAAAATACAAACAGCAGCAGCACCAAAACCTTGCTTAATCTGATTCTTTTACTTGGTTTTTCAGAGTAGTTTTAACGAGAGATGGGCTGCGGAGCCAGCGTGACGGTGAATGGACGTGCATTGCCAGCCACTTCTAGGTCCGCTCCCTTCCAGCCTATTCCGCTTTCAGAGGAGAAAAAGAAGTTGATTTATCAGACTTGGAGCCTTGTGGAACCTGTTAAAGTCGCGGCCGGGAGGAAACTATTTGCAAGGTAACAACGAACATGACTTCAACCTAGCTGACGATACTGTAACTAACGCTAAGGCCCTGTACCCCCCCCTCCCCCCTCTACTCATGTGCCAAACCTGGCATAAAGGGTGACCCACGTATTTTTTTCTCGATGCCATTTCGACTCGTTATCGGTGGTACTGTTTTCACACACTGGTGTTAGGGTCTTTAAATACACCGCTCTTATGTGCTGAGGACATCGAAAATAGTGGATATTAGGGCTAGTTTCACACCCCGCTGTATTATGTGCCAAAGCTACAGATAATTATTCAAACGGAAAAAAACAGCAGCAGTAACAATAACAACTGCAATAGCACGAACTGTAGCTCCACTACCAGCAGCAAACAACAACAACAAAATTTAGGAGAAAAATTTGTAATATTGCAAATGTATTGGTATAGGTTACATGCTAACTATTAGCACGAAAGGCAGGAAAAACAAGAGTAAATATTAATGGCAGAAACAGGAAATCCGATAAGAAAAGATAAAAGCGAGATAGTCGCCATGGAAACTATCCGAAGACTTTCACGTCATTTATGGGCAAATTGGAGGCGGCCGTTTTTTTACAAAATCAAAAAAGTACTAATCTTACTGGCTTGTGGGCGAAAAGATCCGTTCCTCAAGTGCCACTTGGAGTCTAAGTACCTTGGATAATTTCCCCTTGACTACGTACAGGTTTGATAAATTTTCCGCCTGCGAATGAAGTACGATCAAATGTCAGTGTCGACTCATAAAAGTTTCTCGTTAACACTCAGTTCTAAGGCAATGTGTACACTTATGTCAATCACATCGCGGGTTATTAGCGAGTTACTCATTAAAACGATAAACTAACTGACTTGGATTGCTTATTAAGATTTATATATTTTAGCTATTTTTACTATCTTTTTCCAAATCGTCCATATTTTCGAATAATACTCAGAAAAGTCGATTTTTGAATTCTATCAATATGATGTTGTTTAGCCAAGCTAAGTTTAAGAATCTCACATTATATTTTTCATTTTCCCACGAACGTGTCCTAGTGGAAGTTTAAATAGTAATGTGATAATGATGATTGAAAATAGCATGCCAGTCGAAACAAACCCAATATTTCAAAATCCTTTAATTTGTTGCCCAGACAAGCTCGAAGAGGCAAACGGCGATCGATGTGGCCTACTGCTCCTTCAACCCTGTTTGAAATAACCTCACTTCAGTTATTGAATAAAGTATTTCTAGCATTGCACTACCTCACTGTCACGTAGAAAACCGCAAAATATCGCACAAAATGCAAAGTAATTGAATGACAATAACATATCAGAGAGATCGAAACCTGCTGATTATCCTAAACATAAAATTCAGTGATTTCCTTATCAGATCTTTTTCTACTTTCTAGATTATTCGAAGTAAACCCTAATCTCCAAAGCACGTTTCCCGCATTCCGAGGACTGGAACTAAAAGATATCCTCAACTCAAGGTCGTTATATTTACACGCAAAGCGAGTCATGACCGCCATGGAAAATGCGGTGTCTTCTTTGAATGACTCCGAGACATTTACTTGTTATCTGGCTAACCTTGGGGACAGACACCTACCATGGAATATCCAAAGAGAACATTTTGATGTAAGTAGCAAAATCTACCTAAACCTAGTTGCAAGAAGGTTGTCATAGGAAGAAAGAACTTTTGTAATTTAGTGAGAAAGGAATACGGTTAAAAAGAAAATCACTGAAGCTGAACCCCTTCCTTTGTCTTTTAATATACACCTATTTCAAAAACGTTGTCGGGGAGAACGAAGGTTGCACGACCGAAATGAACTGTGGGTACCATTTGGTATGCAAAATTTCACTAGTTGCGTTGCCTTTGCTCGAAAATGGATGCACCAACTGTAACGCGCAGGCGTTTTCCCCTCTTGTCCCCTCTATATCTCCTCATGCACAATCTATGGATAAAGAAATGATACTCTAGGGAATGACACATGGTCTGAAATGGGAAGAAATTGTCGCACAGCGGATAATTAAGGTTTATTCTAATACTCAATGATGGTTCTTGTCAGATTGTTGGAGAGTGTCTCCTCTGGACGTTACAAGACATGCTTGGTCCGGCCTGTACAACAGAGGTAGCACAAGCCTGGGCCGAGCTCTTTGGCTACATCACCGACTCCATGCTGTCTGGGATCGATAGAGCCAAAGCAAAGCGATGATAGGGAAGGACATGTTCAGTAAAAGAGAAATCCTATGCCTGCCCTTCGAGTCACATGCTGGACATTCCATTCAACTCGCCTGCAATTTGTTACTAACCTGAGAATTATAAAAACGATATTACAATATTTTGAAGTTTTCGCGGTCAACCATGCCTCTTGCGGAAGCTGATAGGGGTTAAGGAAAAGCCACAATGTGTCTGATAGACGACTGTTAGCCTCGTTTTGGTTACATCGGCCTAGGCCACCCGCGTCCATCCGCCATGTTCGCAATCGGTGTGTAACTTCAGACAATTTCTAGATTTCCCTATGGAGCGGTTGCTTGTATCAAGTAACAATGAGGTGACATGAAGAAAAATGCTCATTCATCGTCAGTAAACTATGGCTTCAATAACCTTCTGTGGATCCATGGCGCACGTGGGAAGCTCAGTCTTGGAAACGAAACAACAGATCCTTGAACCTTTTGTGTTTTTCCCCCACCAGACTGAGCTGCCTACGTCACTTGCAAGGGGTATAGTACACAGAAAAAAATAAAACCAGAATGAAATAACGACAATAGCAGCGAGTGGAAACACTATGCCAGCAAGTCAATGCAAATGTTGAGAAAAGGCGTGCCACTGACCCTGATAGTCTAGCGGCATTGTTCTGTATTCCCTGAAGTCGTTCAACAAGTTGCCATACAGATGTGTGCTCAAGATCGGTTGTTGCTAGTCCAGTGGCAGTGTTATGTATTTTCTGTCGTCCATCAGTTAAATTGTAATAATGCAGACACGATGAAAAAAGATTTGGAAGTGTTTTACCAGCCTTCTCGGTATATTGATAACTCATTGACTATCTGTTTGCATTCTCTGTTGAACTTGGCTTGCATTTCGTTTACTTGGTTTCTTTTCGTTGGCTTTTTAACATGTCATTGCTGATTCGACAAAAAAGTTTATTCCAGGCAATAGCTACTTCTTTTGTCCAGACATCCTTCAGCCTCTCACGAATGACATCAATGAAAGCTCTCCTCATATCCTGATAAACAAAAAGTTCAGTAAAAGTTCGGTGAGAATCAAGTTGACGCTTGAAATATGTCTGGAATGTGCTTTTTCTTGACCAATCCGAGAAGCGAGAAATCAACACAAAATAAACCACTCTCTCTTAACTAACGAATATCCATTACTCGAACTTCAAGCCAAGCGAGCTAGTGCTCATGCCCGAGTGCTAACGAATTTTGGCGTGAAGTGTTCTCTCCTGTGATTGGTCAAAAAAAAATGAACATTCCAGACAAATTTCAACAAGCGTTCTCTGTTTTCGTAGCCTGGCTGTAACAGGGCAAAACTGTAATTGTTACTTATCCTATAGAGGCTTTGCACCATCACGTGATGGCAGCCATGACAGGAGGCAGGAACAAAAGATTTTTTCCCTCTGGGAAACTACACTTTCTCATGCAAATGATTTGAGTCCAGATTCTATTGTTCCTACCTCCTGTCATGGCTGCCATCACGTGATAGTGCAAAGCCTCTATGGTGATAAGATCATTTGCACATTGCACACGACAATCAAAGCTTACATTCAAATGATGAGCCTTCAATTTTCTGGTTGCATGTCTCTGTCCCAGATCATTAAAATAACTTTCAAGGACCTCGTGGTCGTGTAGAGTGGCGACAGCGTTTTCTATTGCCTTCATCACCCGTTTTCCGTGCCCTAATACGGAACGAGACTCTTCCATCTGGGTTCGGGTCAAGTTACGGAACTCAGGAAAAAGACTTTGGTAAGATGGATTCTGTTCGAAGTACCTATTAGAAAGATTGAAGTAATACGCTGTTACTCATCGTACTCACATATCATATTGCCGTCATATTGGATTTGAGATGCTTCAAAACGAGGCTGGGCGTGCATGTTATGCTAGACATGGCGACCGCTACTCACACGTCTCTTTCGGCTTGGTCCAAATCACTGAGAGAAAAACACCGCAGAATAACATCTTTGTACGCCCAGCCTCGTTTTGATGCATCTCGAATCCAAGATGGCGGCAACGTGATATCGGAGTATAACCTCAAAAAATTTAGTCACCTACAGTGCCTTGCGCACCAAAGTGACTTTTCCATGGTCTATACTCCTACGCCTGAACCGTAACATATAATACAAGACGTACTCAGTTGATTTAGGCGGCGTACTTTCCATGAACTTTATTGCCACAACAAGTACGCCATTTGAACATCATATGCCTAAACACAGTGATACTATGACAAGTTGGCAAACGTTCCGTGTACTCCCGCCGTTGGGTTTATCGTTCTCCCAAGCCGGTTAACGAAAAACGAACAAAATATCAATATGGCTGATTATTTAACTTTTTGAATAGGAGCTAAATCTTCCTTCAAAACAAGCCCTTGAATCCTTTCTATCTACAAATTTTTCATCTTAAATGAAATTTAAGTTAAAATCAACATCAACACTATTACATCCTTACCTCAAGAACAACTCCTTGCCAATATTTTTGAGGTCATCTTGCAATGTAAGCCAAGTCTGTCGAATATGGAGTATATCTGTCGAGTTCAAAGTCTGCTCCATAGGAAAGCACTCCTCCTCATCGTCTTTACGCTTCAAGTTGCTGGCTGAAATACTACAGCCCATTTTCATCAAAATTTTACTGCCCAAATTTTGGCCAGAAGCAGAAATGTAGTTTATCTATTCCTCCTAGCTAACTGTTGTTATCACTAAACATTCGTGCAATCAAGGAAGTACGTTAGGACAGGATATAGAGGAAAAAAACAATTTACACGTTTGATGAAGAACAATATCAAACAGCCTTCAATTACGAAGGCATTGTCTTCGAGTGAGGAACTCCCATATTCAAGAAGAATTAATTTACTTTTGAAGTTCCCAATTAGTTGAAGTTGGCGGATTTTAAAGATACTGTATAACTTTAATTTTCTAGCTTTGGCATTTTCAGTTCTTGTAACCTTGAAATGTGAACTTTTCTACAAAACACTACGGTTTTAGGTCTCGATATACTCGCAAAACATTTATTAGTTTTTCGAATTTAATTGTTATTACATTGCACTATTTCTATGAGTACTGATTTAGCGAGGGGTAGTCAGTTGTAGTACAGTCCTTGGCGTAGTCGATGCGTAAGCGATATAGATATGTGGGTGGTATACGCCTTACAGGACGGATTTTTGCCATTTTTGCCTGACATTGTCCTGCGCTGTTACTTACAATCTCTTCTCCTGCAATCAGTTTAATAAAAGTTTAATGAAATGATCCGCATGCGACGATGTAGGTGAACTTTACCATTCTTCAATTATGAACGTAAAATCTTTTTAAAAACATTTTTTGGGGCTACCCTCGTCCATAGGAGATGGGGAATGCAGGTGATGGACATCAAGCGCACCAAGCGCGCGTAAAACTGAAGTCTGTTGATATCCGGACCGAACAAATCAACGTTGCCACTAATCAGCTTCTTAATTTGCCTTTTGTCTATCTCGAAGAATGATAAGTAGAGGCTTGGACACATAAAACAAGGCTTTCATTACAACCATTATCGTTGAAGTGCGTAGATATAAAACAGGCCAGGCGTTCAAGAATTAATAAATGTTATTCAGATTCTAAAAGTAGACTGTGGAATTGGCCGAGATAGACTCATTTCAGAGATATAGATGTTCTACATCTAGACCGGCTGTAAATGTTTCGTAGCTCTAAGTCCAAAAAATAATAACAAATAATAATAAAAATAAACTAACAGAGTCCCAAAAGAGCACTCAGAGCACCAATATAAACAAAGAATCGTTTTGTATGTTGACATAAGATTTAGTTTAGATGAAAGTCCAAGTCTTTTGATCAAATCACCGAGGGACAGTTCTTTTTATCATATGGACAAACCGAGGAAAACTAAAATAGAAATATAAGCGATAAGTGCGAACTGGCGGGAACTTTTTTTTTTTGGAGACGCGCGCGTACATCCGGGACATTTGGTACATAAATTTTTCATATCTTCACTAGTGAAAATACGAGTGTTTTAGCTTCCGGTAAAACACTATTATCCATATAATCATAATCGATATTAATTATTCTTCTAAAAATCATTTTCAAACGCTTACTATTCGCTTTTATTTATATATTTATTTTTTGGTCAATACTTATCGCCAGGGGCGGCGCAGCCGGGGGGGCTGGAGCCCCCCCAGCTTTTTTTCAGAGAGTTGTGCGATTAGATTCCAGTTTTGTTTTTTTAATTTCAGGGCTGAGGTTCAGGGCCCCCCCCCAGCTACAAAAACGCTGCGCCGCCACTGATCGCATAGACAACTCAGATTTTCGGGTGTCGGCTACAGCCAATCCTTTCAAGCCATTACACGATCTAGTCTTTTCCTGCATTTCAATATGAATCTGATATCCGGCTAAAATCTATTCTAATGTACTTCCGTGTATGTGGAACTTTGTGTTATGTATCAATTTTTGATCTTTTTTAGTCCTATTTCTGTTTCCATAACAAATATACAAAGCTCATCAAGATCTTGCAGAAATGTTCACGAGAAGGGATTTACAAAGCCAGTTCACTAGTAGAGGCTCCTAGAAGCTGTAGACTGAAAAACAGTCGCGACTTATATCCGTCGATACAATAGGCGACTTGCAACGAACAGGTCACGTGACCCTATCTCCTAAAATCAAGCGGCAATGTAAAAATGACCATCAG
>WUCR03003040.1:0-11708 GCA_009858155.3 Phymanthus crucifer
CCACTGCGCGGAAATTGAATATATAATTAGACACGTGACATTCCTTGTAGTCGAGAGGTCTTTTTAGGCTGGACAACTTTTATGAGATTGACTGTATATTTTCTACCCACCATGTACTGGGGAAGGTTCGGGAGCATCGAGATGTACATTTGCTCTGCCGCATCATTGGAACACTTATTCATTCTCTGTGGAATAAAATATTCGCTTATTATAATCAAAGATATAGAAACATCTTATCTCTTATCATCACTTGCATTCAATGCTTCAATAGGTACAGCATTGTTGAAATACCTTGGTAAAGGGTCTATCCTCTGCTTCATCCTCTTCTTTAATTTGCAACTCTGACAGCGATGTATAAAGATGCTGAATACGGGAAAATAGAAGATTACCTTTGGTTTTAGTCGTATTTGTGCAACGACGTAAAATGTACTCATTTAGAGGGTTTAGCGCATGTGCCTTGGCCACTCTTTTTTCTTTCTCACCTTCTTAAGTACATGAAGACCTTCGTGGATTGGTTGGGGCAGACCAGCAATAGTGGAACGGTCACTAGGAAAACAGATACATAAGGAGATGCGCATTAAATAATTAATTGGTGGAAATGGATGGAACTATTCGTGGAAATGGGAGGAAATTGGTGTAGAGCTGCTAATGAAACTTCTGGGAATTGGTGATAACCCGAGGACAACTGGTATCAGAATTGAAGGGAATATTGGTGAGAACTGGTGGAAACTGCAGGAAAAACCGGCTGCTGGGAATTAGCGACAACTGGTATCAGAATTGAAGGGAATACTGGTGAGAATTGGTGGAAACTGGTGGGAAAACTGCTGGGCATTGGTAAAAATGTGGAAAAAGCAAGGAATTCCTGGAAATAATGGCAAGACTTTATTTGTTCTTCGTTGCATTATGTGCACGCTTTAAAGAGGGTGTCCCTTGTGACGTCCGCTCCGGGCGTCCGCTTTTTACACGCCATGTGTGACATGGTAACGCAATACAAGGGTGTCTTTCTCATATTTGGTGTGCACCTCATAGTGAATATATAAGATGCCCACTTTACAGAGGTTATCTGGCCTCGATACGTCTGGTGCTTCAATACACATCAATCAACGGCTGGAATTGTGGAAACTTATTTCTTAATCACGGGGAATTCCTGGCAGGCCTTGCAAAGCAGCACATGATGATAATCAGCAAACCTTTCAGTGCAAGTCTCTAATCCCCTTGTTTAAATAAGCCCTGGAAAGTAATCTCATTATGCAATACGAACAATATGCTTGATTACCCTAAATCGAGTACACTGATGGCCTGCACTGTTACGAGAAGAGCGCAGATGATTACAAACACGCAGGCTTATATCTCATCGGAAAAATTCTTTAATCAGGTTATCTCGAAAAAATTTCGACAAAAGGGAAAAAGCGAAAAGGGCTCTCTTCCCGCGGACAGAAAACTGCCGCAAGAAAGAAAATGAAATCTTCAAAACAAAAATTTGAAGATGGCACTCAAGCATTACATACACGCAAAATTATCTCCTCAGGAAAACTTTATAAAACCTTCGACAAAAGGAAAAGGCCGCAAAAGTTTCGACTGCGGTTCTGGCAATACAATTGTCTATAGAAGAAGCCGGACACGCAGAAGTTAAATCTCCCCGCGGAAAAATCGTTTTAATTCCGTTAAACCAATATCAGTGAAAGGGAAAAGGTCTTCAAAAGGTTGCCTTTCGATCTTACAAAACTGCCTGGAGAAAACGAAGGAAATCCTAAAAACAGTGCACGTGTATGAGAATCGATGTTGAGAACGTGTCCGATGTGAAACGTAACGTCTGGTGAGATAAGCACCAGTAGAAGGTTCTTGAAAGGTCACAAGTGTGGTATCAATTCCACTCCAGCAACGGATTACAGACTCGCCATGCACTTGTTTGTGCCAAGTGTCGAGGAAGTTGATGGGGACTTGAAAAAAACACCGCTGTTCAATTCATAATTGAATAATATCACTGTAAAAAAATTGGCATTCCAGGGCAGGAAGGGAGAGCGTGATATATCCTTTCGCATCGGCAAACAGCTTGGTAAGGTCATTTGCAGCAAAGATAAATGAACGGGCGTACTTGCAGGTTTAGGAGATCATTTATTAACAACGGCAGCTTTGTTGTTGACTCACTGGTACTTGCATTCTTCATTTGTCCGGCCCGAAAACAGCGCCAATGACAAACAACTGGCTTAGCAAGTGGTTAAGCGACTCAATTAACTGAATAAAGCTGAAAAAATATTTTCTTCTGAACTTTTTTTCGCACTTAGGATATCTGCGCATCAAAGAAATTTGATATTTTACGAAATGTTTGTAACAAAAGCATGTCAAAGACTTGATGTCAAAACGCGCAAGGATTTCATCACAATTATAACTGCCTGGCTGTGATTTCTTTTTTCTTTGAGCCTACGGCGAGATAAGTAGACTCATGGATGGAAACGTTATACACATATATCACGTTATATCCCATGCTCTGATATCTCTCGAAAATCTAGATCCCGTCCCGCATGCTGGACTATGGGTGTGTCCAGAGCGTCAAGCCGCGACGCTTCTTATCATAGTTTGCCTACAGTCTTTTCTTCATTCTAGCAGCCATTATCTCGGTAATTTGCTTGATTACGTGTTTGGTTAGAAGTCCAGCCAACCCTGGAGGGCTGCAAAAAAAACGCGCCCCCAGACGAAGTAGATTATCGAAAGACCTTCAGTTAACACCTGAGAAGGGGAAAAGAGATCGCTATGGCAAGTTCGCATTTGGCAAACAAAATACTATACGCCCTTTCTTGGCATGTGCACGTGTTTGTGATCCGCCGGAGACCTCGAGCTAGTGGCGCGCAGCAATGAGATAATCCTAGCCAAGCGCACTTAACAATCTTGTACTTACTTTTGCATCCCTATAGGAAGCTTTAGATTGGACTATCTTCCACTACAGACTAGGCTAGTTGTCGCGCTCTTTTTGGTACACCACATTTCCAAGACATTTGAAAACTACAACTTATAAGCTCATCTGTGCGCGCAAAAAAACATCGGACCGCACCCGAACATGAATGTCAACTCAGGATCAACCTTACCCGTAAAATAAAACACGACTATAAAAAACAATGCGCATTATACTGTGTTTATTAGACAGCCATGCATATCTAGTTTTATTGTTGTTAAGGGGTCAACTGTGGTATTCTACAGAAAATAGATCATGTGTCCGCAATGCACTACCACTAGGATACAGTTAGTTATCACTCTAATGATCATCTTGTTGTTCTCTTGTCGAGATTTAATCATTTCAATCGTAGACTCAGCTCAAGAACGCACCTAGATAGGCACTTGGATATTATCTCCAAAACAGGCCCCATGACGCAACTGGAAGGCCTATCGAAAACAAAATCCCAAAACTAAATAATCAAAACGAGGAAGATAAGCCTCATGGAGAGCTGCTATCTCTCGCTCCATAGGAAATGAAACAATGCCTTGGATGTAGATAGGACTTGTTTTAGCCAGAGGCACTTGGACTCCAAGAATATCTCAACACATGCGCAACCGAGTCTGTTCCTTATAACCATTTAAGGCTGGGGTATATTGGATACCCTCGATACGAGCACAGTCTGGGGGTCATAAGATGAACTTTGTTAAAGGGGACAAAAATAGAGAAAATAAAAAAAATCTTTGACGGGGATGGTAGGGAGGTAGGAACTCAACTTGTTCCCCTATAGCCCTGACAGACAAACGTTCGGATGAGTTGGGGGGAAATTAAAAACCATTGCTAGACAGAAATAAGAAGCATTGAGTTTAATTGGGTTAAACAATGTCTATACTGATAAAAACAATCTAACGTTTTGATTCCGCTGAGATACTGTTGATGTCCAAAACGATAAAGGACCGTTAATCCCCCACCACTACCCCTCCCCTGCCCGATAGACGGCAAATCACATACCACTCTACCCTTGTCGTTCTCCGATTGTAAAAGAATCTAGAAAGTCGATATTCTTGACCCCCTCTGATTTCAGCAGTGCATTGAATGCCGAACATATGATATCCACATGCCATGATAGGGTAAACACCGCACTAATGCCAAGTGCAACAGGTTGCTGTTCTTCCTTTATAAATCAGTTAAAGAAAAGTAAAACGCCAGGAAAAAAGCGCTTTTCCTTCAGCATCAAAGGAAGTGTGAATATTTGCGGCAAATAGTCGTACGAGTCGTGAGCCTGATTTCAGTCCTATGATGGTGCGATATCTCTTAGTCTTCCTTGATCTCAAGAGTCAGTAGTATAGAAAACAGGCATATTCCAAGTTCACCTCAGAGTGAAGTATGCAAGGGTTTTCAAAAATCTGTAATCGGTTGTGGTTGAGTTTTTGTGGTCGTTCTTTATGGTCGAGTCGGCCTGCTGTGGTCGAACCCTCGAGGTTGCACTTCCGTATATGATTAGAACAGTGACTAAATGAAAGCCTGTTCTGACAGGATGAGTGGTACTAAGAATAGCCCTCGCAACCCGTTTCAGCAGAGGCTACCTACAAGAGGATGTTAATAGAAGTAGGACTAAATATGGCCGTTACTCGAAAACTAAGGATGCCACGATTGACGCAAAAATTGCAGGACTGAAAATATTTTCTTATGAGGGATCTGTGTTTGGTTTGGCAGAATAATAAGGTGAATTGAATACAGAGCACACAATCAAAGTCGTCAATGATAATGGTTTATCTGCATTTTCTGAGAAAACATGACAAACGAGTGTTGCTTTTCCAGATATTATCGAAAAAGGACCAAGAGTGTAGCACCACCAAGGCTACTAGTCTTGTGGGTAAACTAAATAGCGAGGAAAGCGACCTCTTTCTTATTTGAACACCTCGAATACTTTTGAGCATTAAAACTGTAATCCTTCATCTTGTGATCCCGACGGAATCATAAGCCTATATTTCCATATGTGGTTCAGTACCAAATGAATGCCTTGTACAGATAGATCGATGCTCCAGGGCTGTGCACTGAGTCCCTAAAGACTATGAAATCAGTAACTGAAGGTGAAGGCTGGGATTTATAGGTGAATGATGCGTGTAATAAAGACACCCAATACTGGGTGAGTCTGGCGCACAAAATGACCTCACAGGGACTT
The DNA here is from genome assembly GCA_009858155.3 of Phymanthus crucifer. NCBI lineage: Eukaryota > Metazoa > Cnidaria > Anthozoa > Actiniaria > Phymanthidae > Phymanthus > Phymanthus crucifer. The sequence continues at coordinate 5,115 of WUCR03003040.1, forward strand.
CAGTTGTCTCGAAACCTTCTCAACTTGGTAATAATTAAAAACTCACAGTGAGATCGTATTTACCCTCTGATGATGACAGAAGAAAAATGGCTTACGCGACAGGGCAAAAAAATCTCACTCGAGCAAAATAGATTTTAGTTTCTCGAGCAACAAGGTGAAGAACTATAAAGAACTTTACATTATACCACCTATCCCGCTAATGTCACTTCTTTGTCTAAACTCTTTTGAAGCATCCACTCCCAAAGCCGAAATTCTAGGTACTAGAAAATCCAGTCTTGGATTTATTCATAATTGATTAGGTTATAAAATCCATCGTAGAGTGGAGTGTTCCGGCGCTGTAGGCCAGGCTTGGCCCTCTCCAGTTGTAGTCTGTTGGAAAGCATCCAGTTCTTGGAGGTCAAATAAATGCCTTTCGTTTGAAATTCGATTTCTTCTTCATCATTTATACCGTTTTCTTACTTTGGCTTCAAGTAACTTTTACATGAAGTTTTCAAACCAGATAAGGAATAGGGGAGGATATTGGATTATTATTGATATCGAGTCTGATTAGTCTTTAAATGAATGTAAGGTGAGAAAAGATGTTACAGGAAAGATACAATTCCTTGCGAACGTAATAAGAGTATAAATGATATACAGGGATTCTGGAACGTTCTCTACATAACGGCCGCTTTAACTGATTACCATCTCCTGAACCTAATATTGACATAACTTGCCAGAAAAAAATCCCTAAGAAGACGCAAGTTTAGTAACGCTTCCCTTTCCGGTTGTCACCTGTTGTGTTCCTCGAGGAAATTACAAACCCAATCACTTACAAACGCCAGCAATCTATCACAAAAACAGGAAAAGAAATATCTTGGAATCTCGGTGTATCGCTGTGAACACAGGGCGAATACCTCGCAGTTGATAAGCTTCGGGACGGGTTTAGGGGAGGCCGTGATTCGATAAAAATGATGAGGCCCCGTTCTTACAAAACAGCATGGATCTATCATTAAACGAAGTGCGAGATATTTTAGATCAGTTGGTAAATCCTTTTGTCACACCAAGGCGGTTGTAACAATAGAGGTCATAAGATCGATGGATGACGTCACTAGCAGGACTCTAACTGACAGGGCATCAGCAGAAGGTGTAGACCACAAATCGAGGACAATCCAACAAGTTGACTTGAATCGATCGACAGTCCATAGACGAGACACGAGAAAATGCCGAGGTCTTTCCTAGTCAAGAAAATTTCGGAGAAGAAAGCGCCATCAAGTCGGAATGTGCCTGGACTGGCTCAACGCGGATTTGGTAAGTTTGCAAACAAATCGTTAGCGTAGAAGATTTGACGGTGCACTTGTTGTTGTAGCGCAGCGGGTAACAAGTGTAATCAAGACTGATCATTTGTTCTTTATCCTCGCTCGTTTGCTGATCAAACTACTGGCTTTTTATGCTCAAAACTACAAGTACTTAAGACTATTGCATCAGTAGAAGTACTGGAGTTAGTTTCGTGTCGAGGTTTGATGAGTGAGTAGAGTTATTACGCATTTGCATTTCGTGCAAGTTGATGATCATCTCGGTTGATTCTTCAGGTTGCAAGGACAAGACGCCGACCGCTTCATCGCGCACTTCTCTCAATCGTTTCGACTCCACACCCAAGCAAGACTCGAAGATCCAATACTGGAGTGGTTTAGGACCGCCATGTATCTACCCCGCTGAAGTAACAAGCGTTCCTGGTTCGAAACAACACTCATCCACGACTGAGACTCGAGTGAAATATGAGTACCCATCTGACCAAGTTGACATCGGCTTGGTCGGGGAAGCCGATTCTGATCCACAGTCTTCTCCAAGCACGGACAAACGTCCCAAACACCAATGCAACCAGTGCAGTAAATGTTACTCCACGCTTCTTGGGCTCGCCAAACACCAGCAACTCCACTGCAATAATCATCACAAGAAAACGTTCACCTGTAAGCACTGTGATAAGATCTATGTGTCACTCGGTGCCTTGAAAATGCACATTCGCACCCATACGCTGCCGTGCAAGTGTAAAATCTGTGGCAAAGCCTTCAGTCGTCCGTGGCTTCTCCAAGGACATATTAGAACCCATACTGGCGAGAAACCCTATCAATGCTCCATCTGTAAGCGAGCTTTTGCGGATCGTTCCAACCTGCGTGCTCATATGCAGACACATGCCGAGGTCAAAAAGTATTCTTGCTCGAGATGCGCCAAATCCTTCTCCAGAATGTCTTTGTTGGTAAAACATGAAGATTCAGGTTGCCTCTCCATTTCACATAACTAAGCATGGCCTCACAAATATTGACCAAACGTAGGGAATGTTTTTTTTTACACATTTAGTGCAAGGTGCCATTTGATCATCATTTTTCTGTAAATCAAGAATGCGAACCAAAAATAATCTCCAAGGGTTATAGTTTTTTTCGGTCCTTCGGACAGACTTTGGAAAAATTGTCCGAAAGCCAAACAACTTTAAGAATAATGAATTTTTGATCGATTGTGCTTTAAGAGTTAATTAACATCATCCTTGAGCTTTTTATAGAACTGCCGCAAAGCCGCAGCTATTCAACAATCCATAGAATTTTTTTGACAGAACAAAAGTTTATAATTAAATCGACTTGGAGTTCCTTAAAGTTTACTCTTCATAAATGACGGTAAAATAGTGTTCTTGGTTCTGTGCCATGTCTTTCGAGCAAAGTAAGCAACAGGTTGTGAAGGTATGCTGGATTAAGAACCCTTATTAGACTAAATAGTTGACCATCGCCAGAGATAAGAGGCGACATCAAAAGCAAACAACATTTATTCAATATACTGAAGAGTGTTTTAGTTCAGACGGGTGAAGTTCCGAGGAATTTAATAATGAATAAAGAGACTCAGAATAGATATGCATTTGTGTGCGTGTGTTATATTCTTCTTCAAGTGACAGGAAATGACCTAGGCTTGGAAGGAATCCGCGCGGGTCCTCATGATCAAGACTGTCCTCCGTGGTTTACGACCACACGATTGCAGCGATGGAAAGAAATCTTGATAGCGAACTTGCAAGCCTATTAGATTAAGGAGGGTTGAAGATAAAAAGTCGCTGGTATGACAGATTCGAGCCACGACCGGGGATTTCATCGAATTGTTCAGCGCTCAATCACCGGGCGGGGATTCAAGCTGAATCTCGATACGTGAACGGAAAACCAAAGCTCTAGGAACTGACACAAACCAGTGGGGCTGAGATTTAAAAATGCTAATCTATCCACGCAATGAATAGCTTAAAAAAGGGATCGACTTTCCAAGATCCTCATTGACCGACGTCAAAGGAGACCTTCAAGTCGTATGGACAGTCAAGAAAGAGAAGGTGGCTCTTAGAGTTTGATGTAATAAAAGAGTTTTCTGGTCTATTGTCTTAGAGTTGTTGACTTCGCAATTAGGTGGTATGACCTTTTATGACGAATGGTTTATCTATACCGAGGAACTTACAATGCACTCCTATCTCTCTAAATAGACACCTGTAGATTTCATCAATGCTAGGTTGGACCGGAATTCTATACCCACACTAACATTCCCCAAACTATCACAACCCACACGAGATAACTACAGCTAACGCGTTCAACAATGACAGGTTTTGATGACAGCTTAAGTGAACGCAAACAAAAAGAAGACCCTGAGAAAATTGAAGATGACGAGTTGTTTGGACAAAAATATGACTTGTTATGGTCGAGGATTGAACTAGAAGGATTACACTCGGCCATTGGCATCGTGCGTCATACAGCTACAGCACCGAGGTCTGGGTTAAATGAAATTGGAGATCGTAGAATTTAAGATAAACCAGGATGGAAAATCAGCAGGACCTTCGCGCGCGCAGATCTTGGAAGAGCGTAAAAGGTGCTGCGCCCTGTTGCAAAGTGACGCTATTTCCTATATTTTGAATCCCAAGTAAAAAGGAGTTCCTCTATTTTCTATGTTTCCTTTTTCCTTGCGCAGCCTAGCCCATCACCACCGAACAGGACCTATTACATGAATATTGAAAATATGCCTCCAATATGGAAGGAGGGAAAGGCCTCTTAGGCTTTGATCCCACGTGCACGCTCTTCCGTGCCTTGTGCCTTGCACGTTATTAGACTTCAATTCATCAGCGCGGAAAAACGAGACAGGTTGAATCCATTTGCTGCGAATCTCACAATCTAAGGTCAAGGATTGTTGTACTGAGTCGCACAATAAACAGGGAATAATAGTACAGCAGTGAGTGCATTCTGTCTGACCTTTTACCGAAAACAAACTGGCAGATTGCGATTATAGTTGATTGAATATAATCCACTTGTTGACAGACTGAACCCCCGAACACAGTAGTGGAGTAAGGTCAGGACAGTGGACTATGGACTCGTCCCAGGCGAGGCCAAAATAACACCCTAAAATGAGTCAAGGGATAATAGAGAAAACGGATTGCAGCAGACCAAGCAGTGGAGTGTTAATGAATAAGAACTCGGAATTTTGAAGTGAAAACACAGGAAGCCCATATTGGAAGGACGTGCTCTTATTTCATTTCCAAGTGAAAGGATCGCCCCATCAAGGAGCAGTGAAGACCTCATTATAATGCGGCTTTCTCGTTCGTTCGCTCAGTTGTTTCAGTTAAGCTTTATGTGCTGACTATAATCCGGCAAACTATTTGGTCCTTAGCCAACTACTATAGCGCCAAATAAGGTCTCATTCCCAATGTGCCACCGAGAATGGTCCTACAAATCGTTCTAGGGATTGTTTTGTCATGTATGTCACGCAGTATCTGATCTATCATCAGATGTGATAAAATCTGACAAAAGGGAGGATGGGGTAACAATGGAACGGCAAGTACTGAATAGAAGAATTGCAAGAGAGATTGACATAGAAAAAATAGTTATGTAAGACGAAAAAAAAAACAACAAAAAAAACAAACTGAAACGGCATCGTGTCTATAATGAAGGGATGGAAGACAGGGTGTTTGAAAAACAACACACAGATGGCAAAACCTTTTTAGTTTTCGCATCTTATATTTCCATTGAGCGTTTACTGCGAAAAGACCAACAACGGACCGTACCTTTATCAACAACCTGAAGGAATCGTACAGCGCATGTTCCTAAAACTGGTGGGAAAGTGGGCGTTTCGTTCCACAGGAAGCCCAAGACAGAAAAAAAGGAGTCTAGATGTACAGTCATAGAACTTTTACTGACCTCTGTAACTGGAACCCAACAAACTTTGACCTTGTGCTGTCAAGGAAATTATCTACATCCAGTAACCTGAGAATCGATTAAAGAAAGTGTTTAAATTCTTCTCATGTACACTAATAACAGATAGATGACAGGTTAGGGGTACGTGGCTTTGTATGATAATTTAGAAATCCTGGAACGTTGATATTCTTGCGTGTCCCAACATGCATTGCGGTAGAATGGCATGAGAGAAGAATTAACAGGCCTATGAACAAGAGTGCACCATGCACAACTGACAAAGAAGCAGAGGAAGGGAGAGGAGGGACAGACAGACAAGTCTTACAAGAGCAGTAATGTCTTACCTAACTTTAGGAGTCGGCCTAGGCCATACATCTTCTTTAAATTTCTCAGTTTTCGCTGTATTGTCACTTTCACTACTATCACTGCCATCATTATCCACTGTGGGGGGTGGGGTTTGTGGGATGGGTATTCGCTGATGTGCAACATTCAATGACATGGGTGGGCATTGTTCATTATACGAGGGAGGAAGACCAGCTTCAATTCTCTTCTGTCTTTTGAGGCTTTCTAGTTCTTTGAGTCCACCTAAACAAGTCTGGCAAGTAAAAAAAGGTAATAATGAGCAAGTAAAAACAAAACAAATCATCAGAATCATTCCCAAGTAAAAGACTGAGCTTATGAGTGATGATGATGTAGTTACTTTAATTGTCAAATAACCACAGGAAGCCCACTGAGGTATCCAAATTAAAAAATGCACACACACAAACTGTACTAACCAGCACTGTTTTCCACAGCATCAGTAATATTTTCTTGATGGGAAAATGAGGTGCATTGCCAGCACAAAACTTGAGGACCATTTCAAAGAGGATGATAGCTAATGGGTCTTTGTCTACAATGGGTTGATCTGATGGCAAAAAGCAAAAGGAGTGCATCAGGTTTAATTGGCATCTAGGATATACACTCAGGAGAATAGGTAAACAGATAGAGTGATAGACAGATTGTCATTAAAGATATGCCTGCAACAAGAAGAGTTAAACAGGACAGTAAAATAGACACATGATACAATCAACAGACAGACATAGCTAAACATAACAGACAATAGGAAATACTGGTGGCAATGTCCATCATAGCATAGCGTCATTTTACTACAAATACCAGAATGCTAAGCAGATTGGTCCATTGTTGCTAAGGAACTGAACAAAAGAAAGAGTGCAAAGGATTCTGGTAGTTGTAGTAAATGATGTAACAATGCAGATGGCCTTTAGAAAATTATGGACAAGATATGGGTGGCATGGGTGGCGTAGCGGTGAGGGCGCTCGGTTCTCACCTCTATGGTATCGAGATCGAGCCCTGGCTTGGGCAGGATCATATGTGAGTTGAGTTTGTTTGATGTGTTGTTCTCTCCTGTGCCACGAGGGTT